>BPLR01004454.1:0-20000 GCA_021605095.1 Caerostris extrusa | reverse complement strand
TTTCGTCGGTAACAACCTCCTTAGGGCGTCCACCGCTTGCACGTCCTCGGTGTTCATTTCGCCTGCTTAAACTTAACAAACCCTGATTTCGGCGCAAAGTCCGAATAATGTTTATCAAGCTGTGTCAGTTTCTTCAATAGTATTTTTTCGCAAAAAGCACGCTTATTAACACATGAATTTCCTTTATCCATTTTTCAAACTGTCATGGATTGCTGCAGCCACCTAAGTGTGTCAAAGCCTACGAACTGCTCAGCCCACCTGTTACATAAATCAATGGTGTCACTTGATAATTTTTAAAAGAATAGTTAGTGTTGTTAAATCCTATATTCCAACGATATACTCATGCTATTAAAGTTGCGATACATATTATTAGGAGATATGAGCTTGAATTGCTTCAATGCTGGCGAAATTCTCTCTTCTTCCAGCTCATCTAAAGCCACGTCCCGTTCAGCGCCGCCTGTTAGCTTGCGAGCAGCTACATGCTCATGCAACGCTAACCTACATTGCACTTCCAACATATGTGAAAACAGGTGGTAAGCCGAATTTAGTACTGAGCTCTAGCCACAGCTCAGTGACTCAGTTGACACCAGTGAAAAGTCATTTGAAGCATCATACATCCAAATCTCATCCTTCATATCAATTCCATGAAGCATTCTATGGCCTATTTCACGAAGACCAATAAAGAAAGTGCTATGATGCTAAATGACTTTTCACTGGTGTCAACAAATTCACTGAATACCATGCAATGGGGGAGCTCGGTACTACAAATTCGGTACCACCTTGTCGCGCTTTTGCCATATGTGTTGGAAGTGCAATTCACTTGAAAATGTAGGTCCCGGATTGCGTAGTATGCCAAAAGCAACTCGCAGAAAATTGCTGGAGGGAGGGGTAAAAAAGGCGGCGCTGATGGTGAAGACGGGGACATTGAAGAAGCTTTAGATGAACTGGAAGAAGAGGAAAATTTCGCGCCAACATTCGAAGCAATTCAAGAGCCATATTATGTTTATCTCAATAATGTATCGCAGCTTACAATAGTTTTTATAACATAGCATATCGTTGGAATAAATAAACTTAACAACACCAACTATTCTTTTTTAAAATTACTGCGACACCATTGATTTATGTAACAGGGCTGGAAACGTTCTCAGCTGGACACAGATGGCGCTACTAGTATTAAATCCATATGGATTAAAGGAGTTAGTCAACTTGAAAGACACGTGTATAAATTTGACAAAGAATTGGTTAGTATGTGAGTGCTATAAAGTATTTTTAGTGAAGCAACTTTTGTTAGTTTGAAAATGGATAAAAAGGAAATTCGTGTGTGTTAATAAAGCATTGCTTTTGGCGAAAAAATACTATTGAAGAAACGGCTTGGCTTGATAAACATTATTTGGACTTTGCGCCAGGAAATCAGTGGGTGGTTTGCTAAATTTAAACGAGGCGAAATGAGCACCGAGGACGATGCACGCAGTGGACGCCCTAAGGAGGTTGTTACCGACGAAAACATCAAAAAGGACCACAAAATAATTTCTGATAACCGTAAAGTGAAGTTGATTGAGATAGCTGAGACCCCTAAAGATATCAAAGGAACGTATTGGACATATCGTGAATGAATATTTGGATATGCGAAAGCTCTGTTCAAAGCGAGTGCCGCGCGAGCTCACAATCGACCCAAAACAACAACGAATTGATGATTCTAAGCAGTGTTTGGAGCTGTTCAATCGTAATAAACCCGAATTTTTTGCGTCGATATGTGACAATGGATGAAACATGGCTCCATCATTTCACACCGGAGTCCAATCGACAGTCAGCCGAGTGGACTGCACGTGATGAACACTAAAAATGCTATAACTCACATACCAATAGTGCAACAGCTGTCAAATTTATACACGTGTCTTTTTTGAAGGTTAGGGCTAACTAAAAATCATATGGATTTAATACTAGTAGCGCCATCTATGTAAAGCCCAGCTCTACGAACTTTTCAGCCCACCTGTTAAAAGTTTATTTAAACGATTATGACGAATTTTAACTACGTGATTAATGACATTTTTATTTTGATTACAGATGCGAATTTTTTAAATCTTTTTTGTATTAAGGTACAACATTCATACATTCTTATTTACATTCATACATTCATATTTTTGATTTCTTTACTTTTTGAGCTACGCTTAAAATTAATTTTACTGTGGATTATAAAATTACGTTTTACAGATTCCAACAAAAAGTAAAACTCAGAAAACTGCCCAAAAAGTAAAGACCAATTTTCTCAATTTAAAATTCCCAGCGGCTTATGGAATTTCAATCTTTTTTAGGTTGCTGGCACTGTCCTTGACATCTGTGTGAAATTTGACGTCAAAATATTCATTAGTGTTTGAGTTACGCTTGGCTTTGTGAGACGCTAAAACTGATTCCGGCGATTTTTGAAATGTCTGAATTAATTGAGCAAAGAACTTGCATTCAATTTTGTTTGCGGAAACGTATAGAATGTTGCAGAAGGCATTCGGTGAGCATTCCTATATCGGAAAGAAATGTTTACAAGTGGTATAAACAGTTCAAAGAAGGCAGAGAACGCGTTGAAGACGAAGAGCCCTCTGGTCGACCATCAACCTCAACCGACGAAGCTCACGTCCAAAAAATTAAAGATTTGGGTGCTTGCAAAACCGTCGATTTACAATTAGAGACCTTGCTGATGATGTTGGAATTTCAAAAGGATCGGTCAATTCCATTTTTGGGCCTCAAACGCGTCAAATCTCGATTGGTACCGAAAAACACTGAATGCGCCAGCTCACACTGCATTGATTCTTCGTGACTTTTTCGCCAAAAATGAAACCCATATCGCTTCCACAACCACCGTATTCACACCGTGCGACTTCTGGCTATTCCCTAAACTCAAAAGACCACTCCGGGGACACCGTTTTTGAGTCGATTGAAGAGATTCAACGTGAATCGCCGCGCGCTTTGAAGGCCATCCCCTGCCGATGACTTTTTAGCATGCATTGAGGATTGGAAAAAAAGTTGGCATAAGTGCATTGTGTCCGGAGGGGATTACTTTGAAGGCGATGAAATAAATTTGGAAGAATAAATAAAGAGTTTTTGATTGGTCTTACTTTAGCGCAATTAGTATACCTTAAAACCATGGCTGGTTAGATTAACAGGTTGTTAATATTGATTTGGATTTTTAATGCTTAGTCAGTCATATTAACAATTATTGGATGAAGTACCCTTTTTTTTTTTTCTTTTCGATAATTATTTATGCGCCTAGTTAGCATAACGAATATGGAAAATTATTCTTAAAGATATCTCTAGGATAAAAATCTGTGTAGTATGTGAATATTACACTGCAAAGAACCCTAATAATACTCAATGTCAGCATAAGCTGGATGCAATCATCATACAATTGTGTCTTCTCCATAACGGAATAAAAATATTTATAGGTATTTTTAAAGTATTAGCCAAATTGTTTCGGCCCGCTGTGAATTTTGGATATGAATAAATTAAAATAGCTATCAAATTAATCTATAATTCTTCAGTACGTGCACATATTATTATTTTTTACTTTTAGAATAAGTATAAAATTAATTTAATTTTTATTCGATTCCTACTATTATTCACACTCTCCTATATATATATCTTGTTCAAATGTTCAATCGTTCATGAAATACTTTTTATTCATCCACCAAAATTCAGATACATTTTTTTTGAACTTGTGTGGATGACACTGGATAAGTACATAGTTTTTTCAAATATTAATTCAGTAATTAAATTTAATTAATTAATTATATTTTTTTTAGATTTAAGTTGCAATATATACCAATAGATGACGCTACATAAACTTAAAAAATGAATGGAAATTATTTATAAAGGACTCTCTGCAATATAATGAAAAAAAGTATCAACTAACTTAATTTTTTTTTATATTACTTGTTATATATTATATGGCAACATTTTTGGTAAAGGCGTAATGTTATAATAACAGTTATTATAACTTCCCAGCCAGTTGTTGAAACTGAGCAATTATTCTGAATGAATCTTATTATTTGAATTGAACAATTATTGTTGTGAGAGAAAGAGATAATTTTTTTCAGCTTAAAAAAATGAGTGAAAATTATTTATAAAGGACTCTCTGTAATATAGTGAAAAATAGGAACTGACTTTAAAATTTTTTTAAATATTATTTAAGGTCTACTGATATAAGCCCAGGCGGGCGAACGTTACAACTGAAATCCTCTTCTTCTGCAGTGTCCGTTTAGTTGTCTTTTAAAGATCATCAGAAATTTCATACTGATAATAGGGATGAATAAATCATATATTTCCATTATTAATTTATTTATTATCACAATATCATGTCATATCGCAATGATAAAAAAAAGTTTATCCTTTTTTAAACGAGACAATATTATTTTTACTTAGCTATGTCCCTATTTTAAGGTGTACTGTGCCACAGGTCTAAATATGTTTAAGGTATGTTCTAAGTATGTTTAATTATGTTATTAAGTATGTTCTAAGTATGTTTAATTATGTTATTAAGTATGTTCTAAAGTATGTTTAATTATGTTATTAAGTATGTTTAATTATCTAAATATGTTTTATATCATGTTATATCACAACGATAAATAAAAAGTTTCTCCTTTTTAAATGAGACAATATTATTTTACTTAGCTACGTTCTATTTTAAGGTCTACTGATATAAGCTACGGTGGGCGAACTTACAACTGGAAATCCTCTTCTTCTGCAGTTGTTTTTCTTTAATCCTTCCGAAAGTCATTCGACTCTGTTAGTGAGGTAACATATCTGAGTATTTAAATCCTAATCGGTATCGATTAATGAACGCGATGATGTGCAAATCCCCTCGTCGAGCACAGGAACTCTGGATTTCCGGCGGTCACCAACTATCACATCTGGTGGGGCTGCGATATCGAATGTCAAACGCTTTCCTGCTGCCGGCACGCCTGTCTCTAGTCCACCCTGAAAAAGCAAACTCGCACAGTTACAGTTTATCAACCTACCTCCATACGGAAAGGGAAATACTGTGTTTAGGGTGAAAGTTGCGATTTTGGTTCATTTCATGTAACTGGTTTTAAATATCGCATTGCGTCATAGCAGTTTTAAATTTATTCTCAGAAAGTCAGAGTAGATTTGGCTGGCTAAACTTTGCTATAGAGAGTCAGATTGTGAGTTTTCTGTATTATGTTTAGTTTAGGGCAGGGATGGGCAAAGTTTTTCGGTCGCGGGCAAAAAATCGAAAAAAAAAATAAAAAAAAAAAAAAAAATGTTTGGCGGGCTAAGATAAATTTTTCTAAAATTTTAAAAACAATATACAAGTATTAGAATTTAAATATGTTAATGAGATGAATGAAATTGCGCTTTCATTTTTAAAAGTTCCTTATATTGAGGTTCGAAGTGAGATGTACTGATTCTAAGGAAAGAGGCTAAATGCTCATCTATCAGTCTACTTCTGAAATAATTCTTTCTAAGGTTCATAGTTGAAAACATTTGTTCTATCATATAAAAGATGAAGCAAACATAGCAGTGATTTTTCTGGGTGAGATATAAAATTTTGGGAAACTTACTTTCGATAATGATTTGTAGAAATAATATTTAATCAAAGTAGAAAAGGAGATGAATATATAATATATAAATATATATTTCTTTTAATTTGCCTCGAACCGGAGAATTAAAATTCTATCCTATTCTATTCTATGATAGAACCTTCCGGGTGCTCATCCTGGTTTAGGGAGTCTAAGTGTAGATGAAAAGGAATATTAAAGTAATATACAAATAATTTAATAACATTTATTTTGCTTAATAAAGCATCCCCGCCACATGTAATATTTGTTACTGAAATTTTAGAAATGCCTTTAAAGTAGTGAATGAAAACTATTTTAATTGTTGTTTTCAGACTTCAGAAAAATGTTCGAAACAACATCATAATTATTTATAACTTTTACTAAGTACTAAATTTAGTTTCGGAGAACCAGATTAGAAAATAAGAGTATAATCAGGCAAAAATAAGAGAAGAACTAGCAAATAAGAGTAATAAGTTCTTCTTTTGGGAATCCTTCTGAGCAATTTTCATTTTTAGTCATATATTTCTTTACAGTGTGCGTTTATTATCATTATTATTATATTATCTATGTTTTACATGTAAGAATAATAAGCACAAAATAATAATTCATTATGTTTCAATTTTTTCACTCCAAAAAAATGTCTATAGTGGGTCTAAATCTAATACGGGAAATATAATTTTATATGCTGGCCGTGGAGTTATGATGCATTTCAAAGTGGCCCGCAAGACTATTTGGGTTGACTACCCCTGGATTAGCGAGAAACTATGTGGATATGTGTAGCGGGAGACAAGCATTTCGGTGGGGGGAGTTTCAACTTTTAATTTTCATTAGACAATTTTTTAATAATATTTGATAATAAAAATGTGTTGAAGATATATTTCCACCAACACCACCACTCATGTTATTAACAACGTATATGTATAAAAATAATAATAAAAACATTTACCTCTGAAATACATAACTTTGAGGGGGGGGAAATGGTGTGATCTTTCCTAAATTGCTTTTTTTTTTTTTTTTTAAATATTTTCAAGTAAATGAAGATTAGAAAATGCTATAATGTAATTGCAGAGTATAAGTAGCTCATAACTTTTGCTATGGCATAGATTTCGAACTGAGTACTCAGATTTTAAAGTATTTAAACTAAAATTAAAATATATTTAAAGATATTTGAAGCTTATTTAATTAATTACGAAGCTTAAAAAATTAGGGTCTTTTCTTATTGTAAATATTAAAAATAAATAATTTATTAAGTCTTCAAAAGTATAATCATTCACTTATTGTGAGAAATTTTAAAGATATGATATATAAAATTTATAAAACTCAATAGTTGAAGCAAGCTGTTGTTTGCGAATACCGAACGCTTTTGACTAGATGCCATTTTTCCACTAGAAGGCGATTCTATGGAAGGTTCAGCATTACCCAGTGTGTATGGGAGTCCTGCTACACTGGCAGTATGAAAAGAAATTAGTAAACTTTTATTGGGATAACCCCAATTTCGAAAACATTGGGACATTTCGTTTAAAAAAAAAAAAAAAAAGCATGAGTACATGGTAAAATACAGTATACTACTGTGACCAAAATGTAAGACCAATTATTTACTTTTTCCAAAACTCTTTATTTATTCATCCAAATGTATTTCATTGCCTTCAAAGTAATCTCCTCCGGACACAATGCACTTATACCAACTTTTTTTCCAATCCTCAATGCATGCTAAAAAAGACATCGGCAGAGATGGCCTTCAAAGCGCGTCGAATCACGTTGAATATCTTTAGTCGACTCAAAACGATTCTAAACGTGTCCCCGGAATGGTATTTTGAGTTTAGCGAATAGCCAGAAGTCGCACGGTGTGAATACGAAGGTTGTGGAACGATATGGATTTTTTTGGCGAAAAAGTCACGAAGAATCTATGCAGTGTGAGCTGCGAATTCAGTGTTTTTTTCAGTACCAATCGAGATTTGACGCGTTTGAGGCCCAAAAATGAAATTGACCGATCCTTTTTAAATTGAACATTATCAGCAAGGTTTCTAATTATAAATCGACGGTTTACAAGCGCCAAATCTTTAATTTTTTTTACGTGACCTTCGTCGGTTGAGGTGGATGATCGACCAGAGGGCTCTTCGTCTTCGTTGCCTTCTTTTGAACTATTTATACCACTTCTAAACATTTCTTTCCGATATAGGAATACTCAACGAATGCCTTCTACAACATTCTATACTTTCCCGCAAATAAAATGTAATTCAGGACAGTGCCAGAAACCTAAAAGAAAAAAAAAAATTGAAATTCCATAAGCCTCGGGTATTTTAAATTAAAAATTGGTCTTACTTGTTGGACACAGTAGTAACCTCGATTTATCACTTCTTGACAGGAACGTTATCAAGAAACGATGGATACGAAACAACTACAAATGCAAGTCATCATAGAATTTCTTTGATTAAGTGTTACTATCCTATGATATAAATATCGATATTGCTATAGGTTCATACGCCAAAATATATAATGTATAAAAAAAATTCTATTTATCAAGTTATATAGAAATAAGTCTAAGATGACTATAATTACTCATTTATATAAATGAATACTTATAGTCATCTTAGATTTATTGACAATTCGGTTTGAAATATAAATTAAAGTTTAGTTTAATTATTAATTTAAATTTAGTTTGAAATAGAAATATCGAAAATATTAGGTAATTTCGGTTTGAAAGCCTTGGACATTTTGAAAGCAAACAACAGATTTTCGATATTTTAAAAATCTTTCAGTAATTTCAATAGCATAAATAAGCATTTCGATAGCATAAATAAATTTCATAGCATAAATAAATGCATTTCAATAGCATAAATAAACATTACAATATCATAAATAAAGCATAATTAAGCATTTCAATAGCATAAATAAGCATTTCAACAGCATAAATAAAGCTTTTCACATGTTCAAATGCATTAAGTGTCTGATTAAAAGTTGAAACACGAGGTCCTCTTGATCGTCATCACCAATGGCATCCTTTTGACCATCTCACCTGTATATTTATAGTGACGATTCCACATTTACATGTCGTAAGGGGAAAAACCTAGAAAGCTCCCCCAGAGTAGTCTTAGAGTCTATCGAGGCGCTCGTACACATCATCACCATCTAGTCTCTCCTTTTCTCAAACAGTAACTGCAACGAAAACCACCAGAATATTTGAAAAGGCCACATTTAGAATAAGTTTTTCTCCACAACTATTAATAAAACCGGTTTGAACATGTTTTTGTAGTTGAAAATCACTGAGAATTGCCGCAATAAACCATTTGTTTTCTACGGTCTGCAAAATTTTCAAACAATTGAAACGGGAAAATGCGGAAAAAATATTAAAATTATTATTACAGGGAACGTTTACAATAATTAAAAATTAATTATTATTACCATTTGTACTGGGACTGTTGAATATAAAGCGACGAGGGAAAACACTGAATCGACGCTTTATTGCATTTATTTATAATAAATGCTTCATACTACTTCATGCTATTTATAATCCCGATTACCTTTTCTCCAATATAGTTGTTAAGAGTGTAATCTCTTTCAATAACTTTTCATTTTATAATGTAAATTTTGTGAAGATGCTTGAATACGACAGAAAGGCTAGTACACATTTTTTTTTTCAACTGCAGTTTATTTTCAATTCATATTCTTTATAATTTTGTTCTTAAATTCTGCGTGTATTTTGTATTGTGTCTCCTACGGTGTTTATGATTTTTTGATTTATATACACTGGCTAATGACTATTGTATTAAGTTTTGTTGTGTTGTCAGATATTTGAAGTAGTTGAAGAATTGAATTAAATTGGAAAGTGTCAAGGATTAAAATTTCTAATAATATTTAATGTTCTGAAAAACTAGAGATTTAAACACCAATTGTTTAAAAACGATCGAATTAAATCATTATGTATAAATTATTCAAACCCCATTTATATTAATTGATTTTTCCAGTATGAAACTTAAGATGTTTCAAAAAATGAAACTACCTTTTCAAAAGTGAAAGTTAAAAAGAAATATTCTGGTCTATATCTTTTATCATAGAAAATAACAGAAATTTTGAAAAATAATTTTGTTTAATATACGCACAAAAAATAAAAATTAAAAACATTGAAACCAAATTATAAATGTATAAAAAATTTTACTCATCAAGCTATACAGAAACAAATCCAAGATGGCTGTAACAATATATTGATTTAAAATATTGGGTAATTTCAATTTTTTAAAACCAAACAACATATTCTCGACATTTACAGCATTTTTAAAAAAATCTTCCATTAATTTCAATAGAATATTCAAATTAGTATTAACAATTAGAATTTTCAAATAAACATTCTGACAGTTTCAAATGCTTTAAATGTCTGGCCAAAAAACTAAAACCATTAAAAAAATATTAACATTTAAAGAAAAAAATTATTTTGAATAGATGAAACCCCTGAATTTCATTTATACAAGCAAATTAAAAACAACCGTCAAGAAACACTTTTTTCATTCGAAAGGGTACTTTGTCATCAAAAGAAGAATTTTTATTTTTAGCTTCTTATATAAGTATTCTTTTTCAATTACTACTATTAGTTCACACTCTCCTATATATATTTATATATCTTGTTCAAATTTTCAATCGTTAATAAAATACTTTTATTCATAAACTCAAGTTCAAATACATTTTTTTGAACTTGCAGTGGATGACACTTGATGTTAATGCAGTTTTTCTAATAGTAATTCATTAATTAAATTTAATTAATTTAATTGAAGAACTGACTGCTCGAAGCTCACTGGAAAGGTTCCTTGCAATAATGAAGCATTACAAGAAATGGACAGAATGAGAAATTAAACACCACCATCAGCTTCATAAATTAAAAACGAAAAAAAAAAAAATAGAAAACGAATAAATAGTAACAAACAAAAATAATAGTTCAACACCACATATAGAAGGAAAATGGAAAATTGCAAGGAAATTCGCTTTCTATTTTGCCACTTAATATTGTGATTCTATCATATGTATATACATATTTATATTAATTGTAGCAATTATTTAATAAAAAGTAACTAAAATAAAAAATTGACCTAAGTAGAAATTGAGTTTTAATTTATTTTTTTTTTTATATTACTTGTTATTTCCTTACAAAGATCTGTTACAAGATACGTTACATCATGATTTCCTCCCTACTTCAAAAAATCAATCCAATGAATGCAAACATTTCCACATCTCATTGAAAAGGAAACCATCTCCTCTTCAAAGGTAAAAAATATTTAAAGAAAATAACAAAAGTACTGCTACATGATATGCTTGTTCGGCCTTCTTCAATAATCACCCGTGCTTGGCCCAACAGACTAAGTGTGAGGATCTCACCATCTCTCCCCTTTAGGAATCGTAAGGCTTCTTCACTCGGTAGCTTTTGTAAAACGACTTCTAGGGCTTCTTAGACGCAAGTGTGACATCCGTCGTGTGCCCGAAATGTTTGATTTCCAACAAAGGAACAAACACTGTAGGGAATGAATAGATTTTTAAATTGGAAGAAAGACTACAAAAGACTTTCTGTTCCTGTTGATTCGCCTTTCGTTTAAAAATATATAGACAGAAAAAAAAAAAGAAAAAAAAAAAATGGCAAGAATTAGAAAATTGTTTTCTACTGAAAATTAATTATTTCCAAAGTGATCTTTCGCAAAGGGACAAATCCAATTAAGGAATGTTTCCTAGAAATATAATTCGTTTCAAATTTCAACTACCGATATATTTCGCAATTAAGAGACTTTGTGTTAATTTTGACCGCCTTTTCTTTTTATAAATATATATTCATGCCCAAAGGAAGACAAGAGGATAATTGGTGAAACCCAGTTTGAAATATACATAAATAAATTATAGCGTTACAGAGGCCTGATGGCCGAGTGGCTAGCTCTCGGTAGCGCAGGTTTCGGGTTCGAGTCCCAGCGGTGCCATGGATGTTTGTAGTGGTTCGAATCCACTTTAAAACCTTAGTAGAGTGTCACTGAGCCTAATCATAGGAGACAAAATACACGTAGAATTTAAGAACAAAGCTTATAAAGGCTGAAGAATGTGAATTGAAAATAAACTGCAGTTAAAAAAGTGTACTATAGAGAACGCGAGGTGCGCTAATGTACAATGCACTTCCACCCAAATACACACACACACGTATTCAAACTTTTCGCTATCAGATTACTGAATTTATTTCTGTTCTGTTTTTTTCTTTAATACGATATATTAGAAGAAAAGGATTAATAGTTCACAGCTCAATAGCTTTTATGGGCTTTATAATTAAAATATAATATAAATATTTCATAATGCTAATATAAAATTTTTATATTATATATAATTTTTAAAAACTTTTTTTTTTTTTCAGATTTAATAGCTTATCATATTATAAAAAATTATGAATCAAATACCATGAGCAGCTTTGTGGTAAAAGGATAAAATGCCTTTTTAATGAATATTTTTTAGAATTTTATAAAATTACAAACAAATTACAAACAAGTCACTATTTAATGAATAAAATAATCAATTTCGACTTCAATTAATAATCTGTCAATTAATTATAATTAATTATTAAAAGAATTTATTAATTAAATATATTAATTGACAATTAAAATTAATTAAAATATTCAATTTATAATTAATACAATATTACAATTGATGCAATATTTTAATTAAAATATTCAATTAAAATTTATTAAATGACTATATTAACGTAAATGAATTTTTACAAGTTTGGTAAGTGGAAATCTTAGTAAATAATATTTAAAAAATATTCGATATGCATGTCTTATTGAAAATATTTTAGTGCAAATTTTCTCGCTGCTGAAGTAGGGATTATTTTTAAGAGTTAGCAAATGAAATTGAATGGAAATTAAAATACAGTCAAATTTTTGTATGGAGGATAGGGACAGCATAAAAGAAATCTCATAAAAAATCTTGAAACTTTATAAATAGCTATAAAATATATTGTTTGCAACACATTAAAAAATTATGCGATAAATAGGGTAATGTTCTCTCTTCATCATTCGTCTGTGGACTGCTTGTGGTATATATATAAGTATGGCACGAGGCCTTCTGATTACAGATTTAAAGAGACAGAGAGAGAGAGAGACACGCATAACAGAACGTTGACATTTTCTTAATGCAAGTCAATTTTAAAAGATAATAAATTACTAGACATTGAGTTGATAATAAAAAACTTCCTAACATAAACATTTAATTGGTATGAAATTAAATTCTGATATTTTACCGAGTTCATTGAAAGGCAAATATGTTGATTCAGTGGAATTATTTTGTAGTATACTACATTTGTAGAGAATTTGCATTGCTTCTATTGACTTCTCTACAGTCAGATGATCTTTCTGAAAGACAAATTTGCTTAATGGAATTTAAAAATAAGTTGAGAGCCTATTAAAAAATAGGCCTGATTAAAAATAAATAATTCCAGGCAGCCTGATTATTTTTAAAAATAATTTGCATCCCTTCTCATTAATCTCATGTTCTAAAAATAATAGATCGTATATCTATATCTATATATATATATATATATACGACTTGCTAGTAATAAGCATTGAATATTTATGTACCGCGCAATTAAACATAAATTTGTTTATTTTTAATATAAAATTAGGTTTTCATTAGTTTTTAATTAATTAACTTTTAACTATGTGTAATAATGGATAATATCTTGGAGATAATAGACATAATAATTAGATAATGATCTTGGAGATATCTGCATGGGAGTATTTGGGATTTATTATTTTTTATTCCTTACATTGACATTTGCATTTATTTTTATAGCAGCTATTTAGTTATTTTTTATGAAAATTTTAAGGTGCAAATTAAAATTTTAAAACATACATCTTTCAAGGAAAAAAATTTGAATATTTTTGGTTCGATTATGATTCATTTTATATTAAATGGAAATAGAAAAAGAAGGAACATAATTAGAAATACACAAAAAAATAGAAGTGTTCAATATGAATATAAATAAATTTTTGTGAAGTGTAGAGACGATCCCCTTATTATTTTAATTAGTAAACATTGTTTTGTATTAGTGAAATAGTCTATAAAATATATTTTTACTAATACATCATCCGAATTATACCTTTTTCTTGATAATGCTAATTGAATGATTTTAATTCAAGCTTAACTATTGTAAATATTTATAAATACATTTTTGTTTATATTTAAAATTATGAATTTTGTCTGTGTATTATTTCAAGGGAGTGTGTTTCCTTTTCTAATTATATAAGTCTCTGAAGGCATGCGAACTCGTAGGTTTAATTTGTGGTATGGGTTATTGTAGAATTCATAATGGTTAATGTGTGTGTTGGGTAAGAAGGAGTAGCTAGTTGTTTCTAGGATCGGGTATTGTTTATTTAAGGTTTTAAATTAATGACAACACCACAAAAGCAGTGTGTTTTTAACTAACATAAATAATGAAACTGAATGCATTTTAGAGATAAGGTATTTTATTTTGAAATACCAATATCATTCTTCTTATAATCAAACAATTTTATTCAATCAATTAATTTTTTTTTTTTTTTTTTTTTGAAATTTTGTTAATTTGCTTAGTAAGTAACTACGCTTAATTATTTAATCATGTCATTCATTGTAGTGTGAATTTAAAGAAAATTTCATCTTTAAACTGTGCACAAATCAAACGAATTCGAACACATTTCTGCTTTTAATTAACTCCGATGCGAAGTTCAAGGACTTCAAGGTAGAAAGTTTCAAGACTTCCGAAACATAGTCATATAAATAACCCTATTTTTCTTTCTTCCTTACTTTTTTTTTTTTTTTTTTTTTTCAGTTCTTCAGAAGTACACATCTCATGCAGTTTCTATACTTAAAAAAATTAAAAAAAAACTCAAGAGCTTAAATGTTTGTCTGTTTTGACACGATTACAGTTTTTTTCTTCTGGATAACCTCTTATAGTACAACTGCATTCTGTCTATTTCTGAATATGTAAACTGATAACGAAACCCTATTTCCCACACCAATGGTACAGCATTAACAATCCATTAAGCAGCCACTGTTTATAAGAAAGGAAGGCGCAACAGATATAAAAACTTAGACTCCCCTACCCCCCCATCCAGACGAGGATGGGTGTGACAAAGTAGGGTGTCAACGCGACAAAGCGAAAGAGGTACCGACGCAGCAAAGTGATCATCCCGCCAGTAACACGATAGTCATAAGGAATACGTTCGACATCTCGAAAAAGAACAGATTTCGGGACGCGGAACCAGATGAAACAAAGAAGTAACTTTTTTTTTAAATTTGTATGTGCACCCACTTATTTCCGGACAAGAAATTCGATACTGACAAACGCTTTTCCGTAGCCCTAGGTTGTTAGCCCCTTTTCCTTTCTTTCATGTTATGTAGATCTTCGGCCAAACCATAACATGGGTGTGACTAGCGGAAATAAATGATGATCTCGTTAAATAAATTCTACCCGAGTGGAATGTTTTCGGGGAAGTTAGGGGCTTGATACTATTTCATACAGATGTTTAAGGGACATTTATCAAACCAGTCTCCTGTTACCACATAGATATTTATTACAACATAAAGATCAATTTATTTTATTACAATATAAAAAAATTCTTAAATGCAATAAAAATTTACTATGTCAATTTATATACATGCACTTATATGAGAAAGCATGCACTCATGCATTTATATGAGAAAATTATTTATTTTGAACTCAGTCATGCTTGTATTCGATTATGTACAAAATATATCAAAACAATTCAGTATGTTCAACTAGTTCAGTATATTCTACAGTTGCAAAGTTAAAAGGACTTCATTCGTTTGAATCATTGAATCAGCGAGAAAAAAGTATACATACTACTGTGCCCAAAAAAGTAAGACAATTTTTTTTTTTTTTTTTTTTTTTCAAAAACTCTTATTTATTTTTCCAAATTTATTTCATCGCCTTCAAAGTAATCCTCCGGACACAATGCACTTATGCCAACTTTTTTTTTCCAATTCTCAATGCATGCTAAAAGTTATCGACAGGGATGGACTTCAAAGCGCGCGGCGACTCACGTTACGTTGAATCTTCTTCAATCGACTCAAAACGATGTACCCGGAGTGGTCTTTTGAGTTTAGGAATAGCCCGAAGCCGCACGGTGTGAATACGGTGGTTGTGGAATGATATGGGTTTTATTTTTGGCGAAAACGTCACGAAGAATCAATGCAGTGTGAGCTGGCGCATTCAGTGTTTTCGGTAACAATCAGATTTGACGTGTTTGAGGCCCAAAATAGAATTGACCGATCCTTTTTGAAATTCCAACATCATCAGCAAGGTCTCTAATTGTAAATCGACGGTTTGCAAGCACCAAATCTCTAATTTTTTGGACGGTCGATCAGAGGGCTTTTCGTCTTCTTATTCTCTGCCTTCTTTGAACTGTTTATACCACTTCTAAACATTTCTTTTCGATATAGGAATGCTCATCGAATGCCTTCTGCAACATTCTATATGTTTCCGCAAACAAAATTTAATGCAAGTTCTGTGCTCAATTAATTCAGACATTTCAAAATCGCCAGAATCAGTTTTAACGTCTCATAAAACCAAGCGTAACTCAAACAATAATGATTATTTTGACGTCACCACACAGATGTCAAAGGACAGTGCCAGCAACCTAAAAAAAAAAAAAAATTAAAGCTTTATAAGCCTCGGAATTTTAAATAGAAAATTGGTCTTACTTTTTGGAAACAGTATTATTTCATACAGAGGTTTAAGGGACATTTATCAAACCAGTCTCCTGTTATCACATAGATATTTATTACAATATAAAAATCAATTTATTTTATTACAATATAAAAAATTCTTAAATGCAATAAAAATTTACTCTGTCAATTTCTCATGCAATTTATATGAGAAAGTTATTGATTTTAAACTGAGACATGCTTGTATTCGATTGTTTACAGAATATACGAAAACAATTTAGTATGTTCAACTAGTACAGTATACTTTAGATTTGCAAAGTTAAAAGTGACTTTTATTCGTTTGAATCATTGAATCAGCGAGAAAAAGTATACATATAAATGTATACATATGTATAATATATGTATTAGCAAGATGTTGATTTAAAATCTTGTAATAGCAAGTGTTTTTATTGGCATTTATAATGGAAATAAAATTGATATATATAAAAATGGATTACGAGGTCCACTGTTATAAAAAACCACATTTCAATTTTCAATAAACAATAAACCTGCAGGACACTTCTATTAAATTCAGGGCAACTCTCAATAAAACCAAATTCGTGACCCCTTCTCATACTACGTGCATGAGAGGCTAGATTTCCAATATGCTGTTGATGCCAACTGTAGTTAATGCTTTCCATAAAGAAAAGACTCGGATTAGATTAGGCAGCATGTAGAAGCGTCTCGCATTCATAGTAAAGCTGCCTAGTGGAGTTTTCACAAGTTTCTCCCTTAAGTCACACAAAATGCCCCACAACACAAGTTCCCTGTCCAGAAGTCTTTGTTTTCATTTCCGCATCTATTGGTGGGCTGTTCGTGATATACATAAGTTGGACACGAACCCTGTCGATGTACAGGAAAAACCCTGTACAGTACAGTACAGTAAATAGTACGTGTTCGAAATGAATATGCTAAAGTGTTCATTGTATGCATAAGTGAAGCATGGCACTCTCAGATGTCATCAAAGTTATGTAATGTAGAGTAGCATTTTTTTTCCTCTCTGTTAATATGTTACAATATCAAAATCAGTTAATTTTTTTTTTTTAGGTAATTATTTAATTATGTGAAGAATAAAGTTCATTTCGCCATCACCCGTTGGTAGTCTAGTATATGTCGAATATGAAACCCACTGACGTTCCCTAGTAATAAATAAAACAATAATAAGCACGCAGGAAAGATCAGGTTCACGCCCGTTAGCTGAATGCAATGTAATGGCAAATTTCAGAAACTAAGAGATACGATGGCGACTGTGAAAGCGTGTGTAAGTGCCTTGCATCAACTGTGCAGCGGCCTAGTGGGAATTTACTCGAGTTTTCTGCCATACAACACATGCAAATGTAAGCAATTATCCTTCAAAGTCCTCCTAGAAAGCGTTGTCCTCCATTATTGCCTGTTTGTAAACTATTCGTGGTATGTATGTGGAACACGAAGTTCACTGATGAATAAAAAAAGCATCTAATTTTTATAGCATAAATCAAAATGTCGCATATAATCCACCAAGTTTTTCTGTTAAAGTTTGTAAATAATTTAAGGGTACTATTTATTTTCCTTCTAAAGAAATTGTAATAAATATGAAATATACATTGACAAAATTGATGTAACTTTGATCAATTGATAAGCAAATTTCTACGAATGTATTTTTCTTGAATATCAACAATGATAACAATATACTTTTATTTAAATTTTTCAAAAAAATGTAACAATAAAAAATATTGTATGTTATTGTAATGTGTATTGAAATATCGCTCCTGTTTTGAAATCTGCCAGTAGGCAGACGACCTTGGTCAACCACGGGGCTGTTGCGGCAATGAATTGTAATGTTATTACAGTTGGAAGATTTGTACAGGACCAGAGTGACTATTTTCATAACAGCAGGAGAAGCAGTATGCTTCACGACATCTAAGAACACCTTATGAATACTAACTTTTTACAATACAGAGATTTTTTGTTCTCCTTTAAGCCATATAAAATAATTTAAAAGATGCCTGGTTCTGTTAGAAAAATTACCGATATAAAACATAAGTATTAAAGTAAAAGAATTTTTATGTAACATTGGATAATTTTTGTAAAAAGCAATACAAAGTATTGTCTTTTTTAGTGTTTTAAATCATCAAATAGTAATAAAAAAAGAAAGAGGAAAGGGTTAACAGTCATCTCTTAAATTTTTAGAAATCATAATTTGATTTCAAATGTTCTTTTAAATATTCATCTGTATCGAATGCGTATACGATACCAAACATGAACCTTTCAAAACATCTGTTACATAAGTCATCTAAATGAGAGGAAATACGTAAATAGACTTACTGCACTTCCTTCGTATATTCGTCTGTTCACTCGCTCTGCATGACTTATGACTTAGCTTAAGGTACAGAAATCATAATTTGATTTCAAATGCTCGTTTTTAAATATTCATCTTTATCGAATGTATATATGGCACCAAACATGAACCTTTCAAAACATCTTGCCCGTAAGTCATTTAAATGACAGGAAATACATGAAAATGACCTACTTCCTTCGTATATTCGTCTGTTCCTCGCTCCTGCGACTTATGACCTTGAATGCAATGTTCACGAAAACAGATTTATTCTTGGCCAGCTGGGATATTGCAACTAACAAAAAAGAATTCTCTTATTGTAGATTATTACGGAGATCCTTGTAGCTCCTTCATTGTAAATGTTTGAAAACACACATAGCGGTGGTCTCGTGCCCTTTGAGTTAATAAGCAAAATAGATAATTAAATGCCCTTTTTTTTTTTTAAAAAGAATTATTTATTTAATAAAATTATAAAATGAAAAATTTCAAAAATGTAGCTGTTGAGAAAACAAGAATTGAACATTAACATTTTTTATTGTTAATATTTTTCTTATAAATGTATGTTACTGCACTACACTAATTATTATTCATTTTCCAGCAATATGAAAAAATAAGTTTCATTCCCAATGTTATACTTATACTTGATACAAAATTGGAAAGGACCCTAAAAGATGGGGTAAGGTTGAAATACACTTGTGTCCTATAATTTAGTTCATAGGAGGAATAATAAACTAGACCTTCTTTGGCCGAGTGATTAGCGCTCTGGCACTCGGTACTACGGGATTTGACTGCCGGTGGTGACATGGATGTTTGTAGTGGTTCAGAATTCCACTTTAAACCGTAGGTCCCGATCTAATAAGACTGTAAGAGCACGTTAGGCGTAGAGCTGACAACCCTATCCCATAAAGAAAAGCATCTCTCGTCTCGAGAGGAAATCTGCCAATAAGCAGAAGACCTTGGTCGCACCATGGGGCGTGAACCAACGAGATTGGGGTTGTCACTGGTCATCTTTGTACAAGAAGGCTACTTAAACGGACCCAGGAACTACCACAGTTTTAAAGTGGATTGCAAGCCCTCTCACAACATCAATGCCACCGCTGGATTCGGTTCTGAAAGGCTTGTGTTCAAGGCTGGCAGCGCTAGCCACTTGGCCATCCAGGCCGATGAAGAAGAATAAACTACTATTCCTTTAAAGAAGAGAAGAAACTACTCCTCCGCTTTAAGAATAAGATAAAATAAAATTCTGATATAAACAGCGCAAATCTTGTATAACGGATTAACATATTAGCAACAATGAGGAATAAGTAATTTTCCTTGCCTAGCAGTGTTGAAGGAATACATAGAAAACACGTTGACGACATACTATATATGCAATACAACCAATCCTGGAAGCAATACGT
>BPLR01004453.1:0-50802 GCA_021605095.1 Caerostris extrusa | reverse complement strand
GACTCTCACTTAGTAAACCCATATCCAGCTTATTTATCCATCCAATACATCACATCACCCCTACCCGATAATCCGAATGCACTTCATCTATTACAATCCAGCTTTACAATGCACCCCAAGCTAAGCATACAGGGGGATCAGAGAGGAACCTCCATCATGGGCTTCCTGTAACACGGCGGATTAAAAGGCGCGGGGAACTTTTCCGTATTGTAAAATTGAGCCTAATCTCTTGGGCGTAGTATTTCCTTGAGCAGTGGCTCCAAGAATTTATTTGAATAGCGCAGACCTGTTCGAGAAAACGGTTAAGGAGATTTGGGTTGGGTTTCGAAGCAGTTAGTGATTGTGTGGGTGTTGGACTGTCGGATATTTATGGTCCTGGTATGATTAAGTCAGTCTTGGGAGAAGCATTGGGGTTTTAATCTAGATGGATGGTAGACATAAATACGATGTATATCAATACTCTTTTGGCATCCATCCATGAGCAGTCTACTTCTATAGATGGAAGGAGAAGAGCAGCTTTACTGTGATGGAGCACCCGCAGGTAGAAGTCTTAACATGGATGTGTGTCACTGATTACGAAAATACGATATGTTTTTTTTTTTTTTTTCTTTTTTAAGAGGAAGGGTTGTCAGCCCTTTGCCCAACGCTATAGTAATATTAGACCGGGACCTATGGTTAAAGTGGTCAGATCTACTACAAACATTCAAGCTGCACAGCCGAGGCTCGAACCTGAAACTGGGTAGTACCGAGGAAAGAGCGTTATTTACTTTTTGACTGGGCCTCAAACTATTGTAGTACAATAATTTGGTTCATTCTAAATAATTTTTTTTAATTTGAAATTTTCAATTTTTCTTCTACTAATTTTTATGTATACTTTCATCGAAACATGGAATCATTGTCTTCCCTTCGTTACCCCTACAATGTTCCCTTGGGCAAATAGATTACTCAGTATACATAAATGGGGCTAGGGGCCATCATGTAAAGTAAAAAAGCAGTTTTTCTATTAATGAGGCCTAAGAAAATTGGGCCACCTTCCAACATATTAATGTTAAAAGATTGGATTTTCCTAAGTAATAGTATGATACCATTCAGTCCAAGATCAGTATCTCTTACTATAAAATCCTTCTTTTAGTTACCCATATCCGGGTTTATTTATCCATCCAACACATCACATCACCCCTACCCGGACCTCATCCGAATGCACTCATCCCATTACAAGCAATCCCGCCTTACATTGCACCCCCAGCTAAGCATGTAGGGGATCAGAGTGAAACCTCCATCATGGCTTCCTGTAACACGGCGGATTAAAAGGCTCTCGGGGAACTTTCCCTATTGTAACCACTGAGCCTAATCTCCTGGGCGTAGTATTTCATTGAGCAGTGACTCTTGAGAATTTATTTGAATAGCACAGCAGCCTATTTGGGGGGAACGGTTAAGGAGGTTTAGGCTGGGTTTCGAAGCAGTTAGGGTGACCGTGGGTGTCGACTGCTCTGGCAGATATTTAATGTCCAATATGACAAGTCTTGGGAGAAGATTGGGGTCTTGATAGATGTGGATGTAGTAGACAGATTAAAGACTGACATATATTCATTTTCCATCCATCCATGAGTAGTCCACTTATGGATGAAAGGAATAGCTTCTGCTATGATGGAGCACCCGTAGATAGAAGTTTCTTCGTGTCGTTTAATACAAAATACGATATACTTGTTATTTCTTTTAAGGTGTGTAGGTTGTTAGCCCTTCGCCCAACGTCCTATAGTCATATTAGAGACTGCAACGTATGGTTAAAGTGTGGTTTTCGATCTATTACAAACATTCATGGTACCCTGGAACATGAATCCGACACCTAAGGGGCTAGAGCACTAGTTAATTGGCCCTCAGGCCCAAATATTATTGTAGTACAATAACTTGGTTCATTCGGATTAAATTGTTTTTTAATTCTAAAAATTTTAATTTTTCTTCTATTTAAGTTGTTTTTAAATACTTCCATCAAAAGATGGAATCATAGTCTTCCTTCGTTACCCCTATAATATCCCTTTCAAATGAGTTGCATAGTATACATAAATGGCTCACAGGAGGCCATGTCCATCAGTGTGAAGCAAAAAAGAAAAAAAATATATATAATTCAATTAGCAATATTGTTTTCTTATAAATGCTGTTTGATGCGCAATTTTCTATTAATGTAGCCCAAGAAAAACTAAAAGGTTGTATTTCCCTTCATTGCATATACCATTCAGTCCATGATGAGTATCTCTTACCATAAACTCTCTCTTAGTTAACGCATATCTCGGTTTTATTTATCCATCCAACACATCACATCACCCCTACCAGACATCCCAATGCCCTCATCTGTTACAAATCCCGCCTTACAATATATCCCCAGCTAAGCATTCGGGGGATCAGAATGGAACCTCCATCATGGGCCTTCCTGTAATACGGCGGATTAAAAGGGAGCGGGAACTTTCCGTATTGTAACTAATTGAACCTAATCTCCTGGGCGTATTATTTGCTTGGAGCAGTGGTTCTAAAGAATTCATTTGAATAGCACAAGCCCTGTTTAGAACAGTTGAGATTTGGGTTGGGTTTGAAAGCAGTTAGATGATGGGTGGTTGGACTGTCGTCAGATATTTAAGGTCCGATATGATTAAGTGAGTCTTTGTGGAAAAGATTGCAGTCCAGGTGGCTTTTCATTTAAATATAAACAGTAATAGCAGTTAGTTAAACAGTAATAAAAATTTTAAACTTGTTTTGAAGAATAATGTTTGAATTGGTTTGTCGTTCTACTATCATTTTTTTGCGCACTTTTACTGGGTTTTATTAGACCAGTACCTAATTTAACATGGATGCCTTCAAGTAGCGCCTAATGCTCATTTGACTAGTGCTCTGGGCCTTTCGTATTAAAACTTTACTTCTTCCAATCCTGGCGTTGGCATGGACGTTTGCTAGGGGTTCGAATCCACGTTAAACTGTGTGGCGCTGTCTATTTAGTCCAAACTGTTCACAAAATGTCCGTAAAGCGACAAACCAAATCAAATGCTTGAGGTAAATGGAATTGATTGTGAATTCAAAAAAATTTAGTAAGCAAATTTCTCATGAAATTGAAAATTACACGAATTTTACTGTTAATTTATTATAAGATTCTTAAACAGCACATTGAATGAGAGCTTTCTTCTTCGCACATTTCCATCATTCCTTTGTATATCACTTTCTTTCAAAATCGTAAAAATCCCTCCTTCCTACAAGAATGCACTTAAACAATGGAAAATCAATCATAACTTCATGTATTTTCCAATAAAAACTAACAAAATGAAATCCTCTTTCTTTCCATAACGAGCTAACCATTTGAAATATGTTACCCTTTCAGTTCGTTTGTTGTATTTTGTCGAATACAATCATTTACATTCTGGTGTTGATGGACAGTTTCATTCACAACGTCACTCTTATCTAATCCATATTTACGCACCATGCTCGTCACTTAAACACTGATTAGAGTGAGATCTTTTAATAAAACGAATCTTTGAGAAGTATTTCAGAAACTGATCTGTCCTTTAAAATGCGGAATCGAACGATTGCTATTTCCTTTTTGATGCACAAATAAGAAATGGCAGGAGCTATTCAGATGGAAAAATATCTCCGGGAATAAATGCTCGTTAAATTTATGCCTTTGGTCTTTTGGATGTTTTCATGCACTTATGAAATGAGAATTTCATTGATTTATAAATCTTTTTATTCTTTTCATACAGTAAATGCTGAATATTTAAAGATCAGTTTGTCAGTATTAATTGAATAAAAATCATTACTATCTTCACCATTCATTAGATTTTGAGTTTTTACAGATTCATTAGATTTTTGATATTTTGATTATCAAAATATCGTTAAATAAAAATACTTATTGAGCTAAATATTTTTTTTTTTTTGAATAAAATGTATAAATAGGATTTTGAAACAGCGTAAAAAAAATCAATTAAAAATATATATATTTTATTAATATATAACAGATATATACTTTGTTTATATTTCATAATGCAGTGATTAATTACAAACATGATGCAGCTTTGACTTAAAATGTGGATTACCCTTAAAAATTCAACTGTTGAAATACATTCAAAATTAATTTAAAAAAAAGCTTTTATCATTAATCACAGAAAAAATATGAGGAAATTTATTATTTGAGGTCATTGCCATTTGACTTTATAAGAACAACAGGTATTTCGGTCACGTTAATCATTATTTTGAAACCTTCTGCATCATCCATGTCATTCTTACAAATTATTTTTAAAAATATGTTATTGAATTTAGATGTAAATAACTTTGAAAGACTTGACATGATACTGGACAAAAGGCTAATCTGGTTTGATTTGTCGCTCTACGGTCATTTTGTGCAGAGTTTGGACTTATTAGTTCGGGACCTATAATTTATCGTGGATTCCTTGAGGTATGTGGAATTGATGGTGAATTAAAACATGATTTAATGCAGCAAATATCATGATATTAAAAATTACATGAATCTTCCAGTTAATTTATTGTCGCTCTACGGTCATTTTGTGCAGAGTTTGGACTTATTAGTTCGGGATCTATAATTTATCGTGGATTCCTTGAGGTATATGGAATTGATGGTGAATTAAAAACATGATTTAATGCAGCAGATATCACATGATATTAAAAATTACATGAATCTTCCAGTTAATTTATTGTCTCTCTACGGTCATTTTGTGCAGGTTTGGACTTATTAGTTCGGGATCTATAATTTATCGTGGATTCCTTGAGGTATATGGAATTGATGGTGAATTAAAACATGATTTAATGCAGCAGATATCACATGATATTGAAATTACATGAATCTTCCAGTTAATTTATTGTCGCTCTACGGTCATTTTGTGCAGAGTTTGGACTTATTAGTTCGGGATCTATAATTTATCGTGGATTCCTTGAGGTATATGGAATTGATGGTGAATTAAAACATGATTTAATGCAGCAGATATCACATGATATTAAAAATTACATGAATCTTCCAGTTAATTTATTGTCGCTCTACGGTCATTTTGTGCAGAGTTTGGACTTATTAGTTCGGGATCTATAATTTATCGTGGATTCCTTGAGGTATATGGAATTGATGGTGAATTAAAACATGATTTAATGCAGCAGATATCACATGATATTAAAAATTACATGAATCTTCCAGTTAATTTATTGTCGCTCTACGGTCATTTTGTGCAGAGTTTGGACTTATTAGTTCGGGATCTATAATTTATCGTGGATTCCTTGAGGTATATGGAATTGATGGTGAATTAAAAAAACATGATTTAATGCAGCAGATATCACATGATATTAAAAATTACATGAATCTTCCAGTTAATTTATTGTCGCTCTACGGTCATTTTGTGCAGAGTTTGGACTTATTAGTTCGGGATCTATAATTTATCGTGGATTCCTTGAGGTATAATGGAATTGATGGTGAATTAAAACATGATTTAATGCAGCAGATATCACATGATATTAAAAATTACATGAATCTTCCAGTTAATTTATTGTCGCTCTACGGTCATTTTGTGCAGAGTTTGGACTTATTAGTTCGGGATCTATAATTTATCGTGGATTCCTTGAGGTATATGGAATTGATGGTGAATTAAAACATGATTTAATGCAGATATCACATGATATTAAAAATTACATGAATCTTCCAGTTAATTTATTGTCGCTCTACGGTCATTTTGTGCAGAGTTTGGACTTATTAGTTCGGGATCTATAATTTATCGTGGATTCCTTGAGGTATATGGAATTGATGGTGAATTAAAACATGATTTAATGCAGCAGATATCACATGATATTAAAAATTACATGAATCTTCCAGTTAATTTATTGTCTCTCTACGGTCATTTTTTGTGCAGAGTTTGGACTTATTAGTTCGGGATCTATAATTTATCGTGGATTCCTTGAGGTATATGGAATTGATGGTGAATTAAAACATGATTTAATGCAGCAGATATCACATGATATTAAAAATTACATGAATCTTCCAGTTAATTTATTGTCGCTCTACGGTCATTTTGTGCAGAGTTTGGACTTATTAGTTCGGGATCTATAATTTATCGTGGATTCCTTGAGGTATATGGAATTGATGGTGAATTAAAACATGATTTAATGCAGCAGATATCACATGATATTAAAAATTACATGAATCTTCCAGTTAATTTATTGTCGCTCTACGGTCATTTTGTGCAGAGTTTGGACTTATTAGTTCGGGATCTATAATTTATCGTGGATTCCTTGAGGTATATGGAATTGATGGTGAATTAAAACATGATTTAATGCAGCAGATATCACATGATATTAAAATTACATGAATCTTCCAGTTAATTTATTGTCGCTCTACGGTCATTTTGTGCAGAGTTTGGACTTATTAGTTCGGGATCTATAATTTATCGTGGATTCCTTGAGGTATATGGAATTGATGGTGAATTAAAACATGATTTAATGCAGCAAATATCACATGATATTAAAAATTACATGAATCTTCCAGTTAATTTATTGTCGCTCTATGGCCATTTTTTTGCACACTTTGGGCTTATTAGACAGGAACCTACAATTTAACGTGGATTCCTTGAGGTATATGAAATTTATTGTGAATTAAAATAAATATGATTTAATGCAGTAAATATCTCATGATATTGTAAATTACATGAATTTTTTTCTGTTACTTTATAACAACAAGATTCTAAAAGAGCACATTGTGTGGTAGCTAGTTCCTACGTTCTTCCCTGCACATTCCTTTTCATATCACATTCTTTCAAAATCGTAAAATTCCTTCCCTCGTACAAGAATGCAAATTGCAAATTTAAACAATGACAAAGCAACCATAACGAGATCACCATTTGAAATCACCATGGAAAAAAGCATTATTTCCATTACTAAAATTACTGACGACACATTCTAAATCTATATCACTTTTTCATACTTAATTTTTAAATTATTTGTAATGTAACTCAATGTGAGGTTTGGTATTCAAGGTTTGAAATATCTTAAATTTATTTTAAAAATTATATTTAGGGATGCAGTTAGCAATGTGTTCAAATAAAAAGAAACAGTTCAATTCTTTATCTGCAAAATATTTTTAATTTAAAGGCATCGCTGTAAATGTTAAATATTTTTATTTCACTTGATTCCGACATATGCATCTCTAAATATTCAACTTCTTATCCTTATAAAAAATAAACTGCATGCTCCTGTCACTTTGAGTCGTTTCAATACGTGCGTGAAAACATCGATTGAATCCCAAAAAAAGCTTTCGGAATAAATTTAACGAGCGTTTATTCCCTGGCATGTTTTACATCTGAATGGAGGATGTCACTGCCCATTGATGCATCAAGTAAGTCGGAGCCCACACTTCAAAAGACAGATCAGTTCTTTGTGAAATTCATCTTAAAAGCACGTTTTGCTAAAAAGATCTCGCTTAATCTGAGCCTTAACCGAAGTGCACAGAGCGTAAATATGGAGTAGATAAAGCATGACATAATGAATGAAGCTGTCTATCAATGCAGAAATTTATAACTGTACGTCTAACAAAATACAACAAAAAAATTGTGAAAATGTAGAAGTGATGTTCGGGCATTTGGTTTCTTATGGGAAAAAAAGACGTGAATGATATTTTATGTATTTTTGTTTGTTAATAGACGATTATGTCACTAGCTGGATAAGGTTCTTGTTAAAAGGAACGAGATCACCATTTGAAATCAGCTAACCTTTCAGTTCGTTCGTCATATTCATTTCTGGTGTTGATGGACAGTTTCATTCACAACGTACTTCTTTATTGAATCCGTATTTACGCTCTATGCGCGTCACTTAATACACTGATTAAGTGAGGTCTTTTAGTAAAACGAACCTTTGAGAAGTATTTCAGAAAAAACTGATATGTTCTTTTAAAGTGCGGAATCGAATGATTGCTATTCCTTTTGATGCACAAATAAGAAATGGCAGGCGCTATTCAGATGGAAAAATATCTCCGGGAATAAATGCTCGTTAAATTCATTCCTTGAAGGTCTTTGGATGTTTCCATGCACGTATAAAATGAGAATTTCATTGACTTATATTTTTTTTTCTGCGTGTAAATACTGAATATTTAAAGATCAGTTTGCCAGTATTAATTGAATGAAAATCATTACTGTCTTCATCTATGCATTAGATTTTGAGTATTTTGAATAAAACATTTAATGATTATTAAAATATCGTTCCATATAGGTATTCCTTGTGCTAAATATTTTTATTTGAATAAAATTTATAAGTAGGATTTTTAAAACAAGCTTAATAAAATTAATTTTAAAAATCTGTTATAGATTTAATTCTTTTATAATTCATAATACAAAAACTTTAATTTCAAACATGATTCAGTTTTGGCCAAAAATGCAAAGTTTCCCTTAAAAATTCAATTGTTGTACATACATTCAAAATTAATTAAAAGCAAAGCTTTTTGTCATTAATCACAGAAACATATGATGAATTTTATTATTTGATGGCATTGCTCTTTGGCTTTATAAGAGCAAAAGTATTTTGATAGCTATTAATTATCATTTTGAAACCTTCTGCCACATCTATGCCATATTTACAGGTGAGTTTCTTAATAAAAGTATAAATTATTTCTTAATAAATATATAAATTTCTTATAAAAACAAAAAGCTTTTTATCCTTAATCCCAGACAAATATAATGGGTTTTATTATTTGTCGACATTGTCCACATATTTCGAAATGTTTTAAAAATTAAAAAAAAAAATCAAGTTATATAAATTGAATAATAATATGAAGATATATAATTTAATAGAACATATTTGCTATAGCATTGATTATTACAAAAGTATTAAAGCTAATTATTTTAAAAACAATAGCTTAAAATAGCAAATTAAATGGAAGCTTCATAATCAAATACAAATTTTTCTGCAATTAAAACTTTTTTTTTTGCACGTCACTTATTTTTCAGAATTTCCAATTTTTTTCCCGGCTACCAGTACACAAATACAATCACTAATATGAAAGCAGTCAAAATCTCATTTGTCTGTTTGCAAATAAAAATAGTTCAAGCACACGTTTTTTTTTCTCGATTAAACAAGCTCAACCTTTGAAACACCTCTATGCTACATTTCCAAAAAATCCGTTGTTTCATTTTGTCGGACTCAGTTATTAATTTCTGCATTGATGGACAGTTTTATTCGCAATGTCGGTCTTTATTGAATCCGCCTTTGCGCTCTTTGAGCATTAGTTAATCTACATGTTAAGTCAAGATCTTTCAGTATAACTGGCTAAAGTTTAGATCCGCCTTTTGAAGTGTGGGCGTGGCTGCTTACAATCACTTTTGATTCGTTAATAGGAAGTAATATCGACTATTCAGATGGAAAAATATTTCAAAGAATAAATGTTCTTTAAATTCATTTCACCTGGCAGTTTTCGATTCTATTGTTGTGCGAAATTATGGAAAGAAATTTTCGTGATACAAAGACGTATTGTACTCTACATAAGAACAGGTGCATGAATAATTATAGAACATTTTGCCCTTAAAATGAAATGAAATAATAAATGAAATAATTGAAATGAAATAATAAATAATTGCCACAATTCATTCATTATATCTGTGAAAACTTAAAATAACTTTTAAAGCTGTATTTTTGAATACGAAAATCTTACGTCGTTGAACGCCAGCCAATCGGAGTTTAAACTTTAAACCACTTAAGCCTCAATTAGCTACCGATCAATGATATCAAAAGAAGTAGAAATCTATCTTAAAATTTTTGTCAGCTAAAAATAATATTCCTCATAAGAATCAGAAACCACATGTGCTGGCCAACCAGCTATATCACGGAAAGCACTAAAATATAAATTTGTTATATTATCAAATTACAATTTATGTTCTATTAGACGTTCGTTTTTGTTTCATAAGAGAATATTATGATTTTTTTTGTTTGTTTCCTATTACACTTAGTAGACAGCAATATCTAGATCAAGTTCAAGAACCCGTGTGGTCTCATAAAAGGATGGAAGGGGGGCAGCTTCTATTGTAATAGAACACCCATAGCTGGAAGTCTGAATTGACTCCATAACGCTGAGGAAGAGGGGCAGTGACTTCCGGAAGGATTTTTAGGGGGAACTACTCCACATTTGCGCATCGTATAGGAGAAAACTCGGAAAAATTCCTACCACGTAGTCCGACTAACTTGGCAAGATGCTGAACATCAAAAAAATTTCTAACAAACCATTATAATCTATGCCTTTTTTCCACTTAATTTTTCACTCTATTTAAATATCATTTTAAATTACTTGTAATGTAATAAATCTTGAATATCTAAATAGATTATAAAATTATGTTTACAGATCCGTTAGCAATTTATTCAAATAAAAAAATTTTTTTAAATGCTTTATCTCTGAAATATTTTTAATTAAAAGATTTAACATTTACATCGAGGCTTTATATTCCATTCGATTCCTACAGATGCATCTCTAGATATTCAACTTCTTATCCTTATAAAAATAAACTGCATGCTTATGTCACTTTGAGTCGTTTCAATATGTGCGTCAAAATACTGATTGAATCCCAAAAGCTTTCTGGAATAAACTTAACGAGCATTTATGGCCAGACATGTTTTACATCTGAATAGAGGGCATCACTGCCCATTTAAGTATCAAGTAAGAAGTCGAAACCCTTACTGGAAAAGACAGATTAGTTCTTTGTGAAATTCATCTCAAGAGCACGTTTTTGCTAAAAGATGTCGCTTAATCTAGCATTGACAGAAGCGCACAGAACGTAAATATGGATTCGATAAAGTATGACACAGTGAATGAAGCTATCTATCAATGCAGACGTTAATAACTGTGCCTCTAACAAAACAAAACAGAAAGATTTTGTGAAAATGTTGAAGTGACGTTCGGGCGTTTTATTTATTATCGGAATAAGACGCGAATGATATTTCATGTATGTTAAATGACGAAAAGAACTGTTTTGTCCCTAGTTTGATATTGTTCTTGTTAAATGGAAAGAAGTTTGCGATTTGTAAAAAATTATAGTTTAAAAAACTAAAAAGCACGCTTTTAGAGTTAATCAAACTAAAAAATTTAAAAATAATTATTAACATAAAATGACTGACGAGAAAATGAATGCCACTGTTCTAAAAGCGTGGTGTGCTCGATATCAATAGTTATTATAACGATTATAGTAGTTTAAAAGTATCATACAAAGCACCCCACGCTTTCAGGACAGTGGCATTCATTTCTCGTCAGTCATTTTATTCTTAAAAGCGTGTTTTTAGTGTTTTTTAAACTATATTATTTAAATGAGGTCCCGGTACGGAGGACTGGAATTATAGTTCTTACTATAATTTAATTGTGAAATAAAACAAAGGCTAAATTCGAATATGTCGAGCCAGAAAGGATTCGAACAGGGAATCTCCTGATCCGTAATCAGGCCCATTATCCGCTGTTCTACGTAGGTTTGAATGATTTAGGTACTTTCATTCTACATGGGTTACTTCATAAGTTAAAATAAAATCACTCACCCTGGCAATCCTAAGCAGGATGAGATAATAAACTTATCAAAATATTTTTAGTGTTGTCGGTCCTTGATAAGTCTGCAACGTTTAAATTAAATCGGATCGCTTAAAGTAGGGCAAAATCAAACCAGAAGAGTCAGTTACAAACAAACAAACATACAGGTGAAACTAATAAAAGCGTATTAAAATTGAATGACTTATGAAAATTTTTCCCGGGAAATTTTTTGACCTTTTAATGATGCCTTTTTTTCCGTAATTAATTGGCTTTGTTTGTAATTTTAATACTATGAAAAATAGAATGCATTAATTAACAGACTATAGGACTTACTTACGTAGTACTTTACTTACTGCATCATCATCATCATCACACAAACAGCCCCATGGTGTGCAAAGTCTTCCTGCCTATTGGCAGAATTTTTCTTTTTTACTGGGTAGGCCTGTCAGTTTTGAGCCCAACAGCTGCGTTAGAAAATGACCTACAGTTTAATGTGAATTCCGAACCAGTAACAAACACACATGTCGTCACCACTATTTGAACCTGATACTTGTGATACCACCGACCAGAGCGCTAGCCAATTGGCTGCCATAAGCCTACAGGCTAAGAGTGAAGTGATCTAAAAGATAGAGTGACATTCCAAACCACTACAAGTATCCATCAGGAACACCACCGGAATTCGAACTCGAAACTTATGGCTCCCAGCGCCAGGGCTCTGGTCCCTCGACCATCAGGTTTCCATATTAATTATTATAACCTGCAAATTTTAAAAAAAGACCACTCGCATTATAAAATAAATTACTGCCTGGTCAAAAAAAAATATAGACCTAAATTCTTTTGAAAACTTTTTGTTACACAATTAGAGACAAATTTATAAATTAGCAATATTTCACAAATATTCGAAATTCAAAAAAGAATTTGACTTAATGTGAGATTAAGATGTTTCAAATCTTGAATACCAAAATTGATGTTAAAATTAAGTTTAGAGATCAGTTAGCAATTCGTTAAAATAGTTAAAAAAAGAACAGTTCAATGCTTTATATCAATTTAAAGCATCGCTGTAAATGTTTAAATATTTCTGTTTCATTTGATTTCGACAGATGCATCTCTAGATATTCAACTTCTTATCCTTATAAAAATAAACTGCATGCTTATGTCACTTTGAGTCGTTTTAACGCGTACGTTAAACCATCGATTGAACCCCAAAAGCATTCCGGAATAAATTTAACGAGCGTTTATTTCCTGATATGTTTTACATCTGAATGGTGGACGTCACTGCCCATTTAACGCATCAAGTAAGAAGTCGAAACCTACACTTCAAGAGACAGATCAGTTATTTGAGAAATTCATCTCAAAAACACGCTCTACTAAAAGATCTCGCTTAATCTGAGCATTAACCGAAGTGCACAGAGCGTAAATATGGATTCGATAAAGCACGAAAGAGTGAATGATAGCTGTCTAATGTTGGAACTAATAAATGCGCCTCTAACAAAATAGAATAAAAATTTTACGAAAAAAGTGACGTTCGCGCGTTTTGTTTATTATCGGAAAAAGATGTGAATGATATTTTATATATTTATGTTTGTTAATAGACGATTATGTCACTAGTTGGATAATCTTGTTAAAAATAAAAGAATTTTGCGATTTGTAAAAATTGAATAATGTACGAAATAATTTTGTGGGAAAAATTTCCGATATTTTCCTGCTGTCGTTATTTTTCTGTAATTAATTGGCTTTGTTTGTAATTTTAATGTTGTGAAAAATAGATTGCATTGATTAACAGACCATAGGACTTTACTTAGTATTTTACTACTTTCTTCATCATTGATACAACAGACCCACAGTGTGCCAAGGCCGTCTGGCTACTGACAGATTACAAGAATGAGAACTGTTTTTATTTTTTTCGGAATATGGCTGACCGCCCTATGACTAACAGCCATATTAAACTTAGACCTATGGTTTAAAAGTGGATTCCAAAGCACTAGAAATATCCATGGCACTGGCGGGATTCGAATCCTAAATCTGTGGTACAAAGCGCCAGAGCCTAGTCCCTTGGCCAATTTCTAATTAGGCCCTATTTTATATTTGCTCTTGATAAACAACTTGCATAACATCAAACTTTCTTAATGAGACTGAGATCTACGACTTAAAGTGGATTTCGAACTGTTATAAACATCCATGGCACTGAGCAGTAATTACTTGGCATCGGGCCTAATTTTAAATTTTATAAACTGTAAATTAAAAAACAAATTATTTTATTTTTAAATTTTTATAATATAACTGATACATAAATAAAGAAAGCCTAAATCCTCTCGGCATTCTTTTTGTTAAGCAATTAGAGACAATTTTATAAACTACAATTATTTCAGAAATATTGAAGAATAAAAAAAACATTATTTCCATTACTACACTTCCTAACGACACATTATCAATCTATATCACTTTTCATATTTAATTTTAAATTATTTGTAATGCAACTTAATGTGAGGTTTGCTATTCAAGGTTTGAAATATCTTAAATTGATTTTAAAATTATATTTAGGGATGCAGTTAGCAATGTGTTTAAATAAAACGAAACAGTTCAATTCTTTATCTCCAAAATATTTTTAATTTAAAGGCATCGTTGTAAATGCTAAATATTTTTATTTCACTTGATTCCGACAGATGCATCTCTAAATATTCAACTTCTTATCCTTATAAAAAATAAACTGCCTGCTCCTGTCAGTTTGAGTCGTTTCAATACGTGCGTGAAAACATCGATTGAATCCCAAAAAGCTTTCCGGAATAAATTTAACGAGCGTTTATTCCCTGACATGTTTACATCTGAATAGCGAATGTCACTACCGATTTACGCATCAAGTAAGGAGTCGAAACCCACACTCCAGAAGACAGATCAGTTCATTGTGAAATTCCTCTTAAAAGCACGTTTTGCTAAAAGATCTCGTTAATCTGAACATTAACTGAAGCGCACAGAGCGTAAATATGGATTCGATAAAGCATGACAAAGATGAATGAAGCTGTCTATCAATGCACAAATGGAACTAATAACTGCGCCTCTAACAAAATACAACAAAAGAATTTTTATGAAAATGTTGAAGTGACGTTCTTGAGTTTTGTTTATTATCGGAATAAGTCGTGAATGACATTTTATGTATGTTAATAGACGAAGAAAACTGTTTTTGTCTATGATTGGATAATGTTCTTGTTAAAAGGAAAGGAGAAGTTCAGTGAAAATTGAATGAATTACAAAGTAATTTTGTGAGGAAATTTTCTAATTTTTTAATGCAGCCTTTTTTTCTGGAATTAATAGGCTTTGTTTGTAATTTTAATGTCATGAAAAGTAGATAGCATTAATTAACAGACGATTGGACTTACTTAGTACTTTTCTTACTACATCATTATCATTGACGTAGTAGCCCCAAGTTTGGCCAAGGACTTCTGCCTATTGGCAGATTACGAGACGAGAGATGTTTTTCTTTTTACGGGGTAGGCATGTCAGACCTACGAACAACAGCCGTGTTAGACTGGAACCTACAGTTTAATGTGAATTCCAAACCACTCACAATCTCCCATGTCGTCACCATGATTTGGAGCTGAAGCTTGTGATACCAACGACCAGAGCGCTGCCAATTAGTTGTCAAGCATAAGGCCTCTAGGCTATGAGTGAAATATTCTAAGGGTTAGATTAATATTCCCAACCACTACAAACATCCGTCATGACACCACCGCAACTCGAAACCCGAAACTTGTGGTACTCAGGTTTGTTTTTGCCGCTCTACGGTCATCTTGTGCACACTTTAGGCTAAACAGACCGGGACCTACAGTTTAATGTAGATTCAGAACCACCAACAAACATCCATGTCACCGCCAGGATTCAAACCTGGTGTCTGTGTTACCATAGGCAAAAGCGCTAGTCAGTTGGTACTCAGCGCCAGATCGTTGTTCATTCGACCATCAGGCATCTGTATTAATTATTATAACTTGAGAATTTTTTTTTAAAAATCACTGGCATTATAAGCAATGTAAAATAAAAAAACTGGCGGTTTAAAAATATAGAAAACCTAAAATCTCTTGAAAACTTTTTGTTAAACAATTAGAGACAACTTTTTAAACTAGAAATATTGGAAGTTAAAAAAATCCATTTTCAGTATATAAATTACTACCCATTGACTACTTAACTACCCATTATAAACCTATGGCATTTTTTCCACTGTATTTAAATGTAATTTAAAATTTTTTGTAATGTTACTTAATGTGCTTTAAGATGTTTTAAATCTTGAATACCAAAAATTGATTTTAAAATTACATTTAGAGATCAGTTAGCAAATAGTTCAAATAATAAAATAATAATAAAAAAACAGTTCAATACTTTTTCTCTGAAATATTTTTAATTTAAAGCATCGCTGTAAATGTTAAATATTTTTTTTTTTTCATTTGATTCCGACAGATGCATCTCTAAATATTCAACTTTTTATCCTTGTAAAAATAAACTGCATGCTTATGTCACTTTGAGTCGCTTCAATATGTGCGTGAAAACCTCGATTGAATCCCAAAAAGCTTTGTGGAATAAATTTAACGAGAATTTATTCCCTGACATGTTTTACATCTGAATAGCGGGTGTCACTGCCCCTTGACGCATCAAAAGCACCAGTAAGGAAGTCGAAACCCACTCTTCAAAAGACAGATCAATTCCTCTTAAAAGCATGTTTTACTAAGAGATCTCGTTTAATCTGAGCAATAACCGAAGCGCACAGAGCGTAAATATGAATTCGATAAAGCATGACAGATGAATGAAACCGTCTATCAATGCAGAAATTAATAACTGCACCTCTAACAAAATACAAGAAAAAATTTGTGAAAATGTAGAAGTGACGTTCGGGCGCTTTGTTTGTTATCGGAAAAAGACGTGAAGGATGCTTTTTATGTATTTTGTTTGTTAATAGACGATTATGTCACCAGCTGGTTAACGTTCTTGTTAAAAGGAAATAATTTTTGCGATTTGTAAAAATTGAATGATGTATGAAATAATTATTTGGTAAATTTGCGATATTTAAATGCTGATAGTTATTTTTTTCTGTAATTAATTACCTTTGTTTGCCTTTTTATTGTTATGAAAAATAGGTTGCAATGATTAGCAGACTATAGGACTTACTTCATAATCACCATAATCATTCGTGGCTGGCATACATTAGTGGATTATGTTGCCATATAAAAAATAGAGGGCAAAAGCTAAGATAAGATGAACTTTGTATTCCCAACCACTACTAAACATCCGTCAACACCAAAGATGATTTTTAAATGTACTCAGGTTTGAACGGTCATCTTGTGCACACTTTGTACAAACAGAGACCGGGACCTCATCTACAGAACCACCAACAAACATCCACATGTCACTAGAATACCAGACGTTGAAGAGACTGGCATTATAAGCAATGTAAAAATAAAAGATGAAAAAATAACCTAAAATCTCTTGAAAACTTTTGTTAAACAATTAGAGACATTAAACTTTATAAATTACTACCCATTGAATTTACCAATAAACCTTTTTTCCACTGTAAAAAATGTAATTTAAAATTTTTGGTTACTTAATGTGCTTTAAGATGTTTTAAATCTTGATAAATTGATTTTAAAAATTACATTTAGAGATCAGTTAGCAAATAGTTCAAATAATAATAATAATAATAAAAACAGTTCAAGAATGTTCTTCAAACAAATAGCGAAAGTTGTGGCCGGTGACATGGCGCATTGTCATCCATAAAAATCCTTTTATCGTTGTTTGGTACATGGAGTCCATGAATGGCTGCAAATCTCCAAGTAGCTGAACATAAGCATTTCCAGTCAATGTTCGGTCAGTCGCACCAGAGGACCAAGTCCTGCCCCTGAAAAAAAACAGCCCACACCCATTAAGGAGCCACCACCAGCTTGAACAGTGCCTTGCTGACAGTTTGGGTCCATGGCTTCGTGGGGTCTGCGCCACAACCGAAACCCTACCATCAGCTCTTACCAACTGAAATCGTGACTCATCGGACCAGGCCGGTTTTCCATTCATCTGGGACCAACCGATATACTCACGTGTTTGTTATCGAAAAAGTCGCTGCAAGCTTTATGTCGTTCTGTCACGTAAAGGCACTCAGTCGGTCTTCTGCTGGAAATAGCCCAAAAATTTCTCCGAAAAATTGACCCCTTGCGTCCCACATTGATTTCTGCGGTTATTTGAAATGCAGTGTTGCTTGTCTGTTAGAATTTACCTTTTGTTTGCCTTTTATTGTTATGAAAAATAGGTTGCAATGATTAGCAGACTATGCTGCGCTGTCCAAATCAATGGTGAAATTAGTCATTATCTCGCACACTCTTGAAACAGTGGATCTAAGATGTTTGTACAACCTTGAACCCTAATCTATTTCTATACGAAGAGATGAAAAAGATGCGTCTTAAATGAAAGTTTTAATTCCCGTCGTGCGGTCATCATACATCAGATTGGCTTGTGAATTTAAAATAAAAACACTGAGCTTTGTGCCCAGATGCTGAAATTTTCGATGGCATTTGCTGGGATTCAGTCCAAACGAAATTTCAGGTCCTCTGAAAAATGGTAGAATTATTTCTGCGATCAATATAATTTAAAAATAAAACTTTTCCTTCTAATATATGAAATATAGTATATCCGATCAACTCTTTATTTAGTTACCTCTGAAAGAATTCAATATTTCTGTAATTTTCTATATCAAAGTCTATTTCAAGAAATGTGATTCCTATTTTAAGTACAACCTACCTATAGATTGCTATTGGCTGTTTAACATGAACCATTTGTTACCGAAGAACATGGTAGGAGGTGAGTACACAAACCAGCAAAACCTGAACCCGTGTAACTACCGGATTGAATGGATTCCCGATTGGTCCTTATCAGACCCGGAGTCGCAATCAAGCGATTGCCCCGGGGAATAATGACAGTGATATTCCTCCTCCATTCTCGGCTCCTGATTGGTTCATTCATGGGGCATTGTGCGAGCTACAAACGGACTTCTATCGACTAATGAGTTTTCTGCCGATGCTGTTCTATAATGATGGTGATGTTGATCATCCATATATTTGTTAAAGCGCGGGGAATGCATGTTAGCTTATAAACGATGTAAAATATATAAAAAATTAAATTCGCTATAAACTTTAACATAAAATCAAAATTCTCAAAATTTGTATATTTTTTTCTTGCTACAGGTATCGGAAACGTATTATTAAATGGTGTTAACTTTGAATGATATCGAAAAAAGTTAAAAAGTGTTAAATATTTAAATTTTCAATTTTAAAACAGAAGACTGACGTTCAAATTGTAAACTGACGTAGGAATTACTGACATTTCCATTATTAAATGAAACAATAAAACAATGTATATAATTTTTTTGTGAATACATTATATTTTTTGTATAGAATAGTTTAACAAGTACTTCAAATGTTCTTATGATTCGTAATTTAATTTAGAAAGTGGGAGTATAACTATATTTATTGTAAGTGCGGAAATTGGGACTAATAATATATTAGATTGAAGACAGCATTATTTGTGTAGCATAATATTCAAATTATACTTCTGCTTATAATATTTATCTTGTTTTAATTATAAAACTAAACTATTAAAATAATTTGAGCTGTAGGTGCGCCAGTCTAATTAGCCTAAAGTGTGCACAAATGAACGTAGAGTGATAATCAAACCAAAGCTGCGTAGACATAAAACTTACTGCTCGGCATCATTTGTTGGATTTAGAGAAAGCTGCTTTGGTTTGGCAGTAAAAAATAGGTTGTGTGTGAATATAAAAGTATTCTACATAATTAATATCAACATATATATTCACAAGTTAAGTAACATTCCTCAATTAATAATTTACAAGTAAAACTGCGCAATATTTAAAAATGAATGAAAATAATGATGAAAGATTTCTTCCTTTTTCAATCTGTAAAAAAGGTTTCGCTCAGAAGAAGGTGTAGAGCGAAGTACGGAGAAATCTGAAGTGCTCAGCAAGAGATTTAAAGGTCATAAAAGTCACAAAGAGAGTTCAAATTAGTTTGTAAGGACATAAAAAGTCAGCTTAAAGGAAGTTACATATACAAAGGAAGAGAGAGATAGAGAGAGAGAGTGTGTGTGTGTGAATAGGGTAGTAAGAATATTAAAAAAATATTAAAATCGAAAGTTGTACGTTAACAAGAAATTAAATACGTTAATTAATAGTTGTATGTTTAATAAACACGTTAATATTCAATGTCGTATGTAACGTGTTTAGTAGCGAATTTGACATCGTTATCATTAATAGGTATTCACTTAAGAGAATATACAAATGAGAGCATGTCGTTAAGTGTTTATTGAACATAAATATTTGATTATATGTGTAGTCAATGTAGCTATATAACTTAGTTGATCCATTAATGAATCTGAAACCCTAAATGCTTAAATAATTCTCAAATAACTGATAAACGATTTTATTTTATAGTTGATTACAATTGTTTAATTTTCGCATGTTTATGCATTAAAACTAAGAACATCTAAAAAAAAATTTGACCTATTAATCTCCCTGATCTATCCCCGTTGTGGACTGAAATATTTGGGAATTCAAACGTGACGTTTAAGGGTTGGCTAGTCTGAATGGGTATTGCGCGCTCTACCGCCGTATGAGACCGGGACCTATTGTTTAAAGTGTCAACCGCTACGAAACATCCATGGCACCTCCATAACTCGAACCCCAAACATTTGGCACAGAGAGCACAGAGTTAGCGTCAAAGAAAATTTAAATTTCTTTTATATATGGTAATAAATTTAAGCAAATGAAATATTCTAAATTAATTATCATCATAACTTATTTTAAAACAAAAAGATGTTTATTTTAAACAAGGACCCATATATAGATTAAAGTTACTATATTTACAAATCAATATTGTTATTATTATTGTCACTGCATATGTAGGTTAATATTATTGAAAATGTATGTTTCTTGAATGTGAATACAATATTGTCTTTGATGATAGAAGAAAACAACACGTTTGTTGTCCTGTAGCACCGAGCTTTTAGCTACTCAGCCATCAGACTCCCTTTGATGATAAAAATATATGACAATATTTGCCCATTTGTTATTTTTTAAAGTGAAAATGCATAAATCATGAGTTTTTAAAAAATATATATCTTTTAAAAAGAGCAAAATGGTTTATACTTTTAAAAATCCTAAAAAATAGCTGTCTAGGTGTTTCTCAATTTTTAATGCTGAAAAACTGTATAGCCAGCACCTTTCATGGATGGATTTGGCGAAATGGTCCCCAGAGTCCCCCACAGCTAATCAATTAATGTCGTCTGGCTGCCTCAAAAGCTCCCCAACGACTCCATGAAAGTGCCCATTTATTGGGAGTCCCTCGATAGAAATATCATTCTAAAGTCACCCCGGGGTGTTCTCGGTGAAATCCCGACGAAAACGTGAGGAATGGGCGATATTATTGTGTTGTTCCTCTTGTGTGATAAGAAGAAATTGTTGAGCCTCCAGGCTATTAACGCACGGCTCTTCGCACTTAAGAAAATCCTACGTAATAATATTATCTTTCCTAATAAGAGAAAAAGCCTCCAAATTGTCGGATCCTTCAATAAAAGAAAATTGTAAAAAGAAAATCGAGCCAAACTTTGGTTTAATGCGCTTTATTACTGATTAAGTAGTTTTTAATTGATATGGACTATTTAATTGCAAAGCTTTTATTTGGCAATAGAGTGTCTTTTCTGTGAAATAGTGATGATTTTAATGCATTAAAATTAATGCATTTATGCATTGAGAAATGTCTTAATATTGATTAATGTAATTTTTTCAAAAAAGGTAAAAGTAAAGATTCAATAATATTTGGAATCTAAGTATAGAGGAATACTTTTAATTTATGAGTAGTTCTTATTTAGATTTTTTTATGATTTCAATTTCTAGATTAAGTTTATAGAAATCAAAATCATAAAAATCTATAAATTTAATCTAGTTTAGTTAGTTCATAATATTCTATGAATTTAATCTAGTTTCTTTAAATTTTATTTCTACAAATAAGATTCAGTAATATCTGAATCTAAATACGGCGGAATACATTTATTTCATGAGTAGGTCTTATTTGGTTTTTTACGTGATTTTGATCTACAAATTTAATTTATATTTATTTAAAAATGAAGTTATTCTTTAATAATCATTAGTAAGCTAAACGTACACACATTTATAATTGGCTTCTTTCAGTCCTTTTGTGTGTATATCTATACACATAATAAAATATGTATCTTTATAATGAAATCAATCTGTAGGTCCCATTACCTTACACTGTTTCTTATATTATTTGTTTCACAAATAAGGCTTTAATATCTATTCCATCAATATCAATATATATTTTTGTACACATAATATCTGTATATATTTATAATAAAATTAACCTATAGTTTCTATCACTTTATTCTAGCTTTTCAAATCACTTTTATCGTTTGTTTAATTTGTCACTCTAATTCATTTTTTTTGCCCACTAGCACACCATTGCTTCGCTATCTAAGTCAGTACTCCTTTGGTGTTGGCAGTGTATGACCACCATCAGAGTGATATTCCTAAATATAGGATATATTCTAGTGTTAATTATTATCATGATTTTTTAAAAAGATCGCGCCCCTGGGTAGCGCTTTTAAGTGAGTAACGTCGGTTATGGCATTAAAAGATCACGGTCTAAGTATTTGACAGCTCCATTAGAAAATATATATATATACCTTTATTAAATATGAATATAATATTGTCTTGATCATGGAAGAATATGACATATTTGTTCATTTGTTATTTTTAAAGAGAGAACGTTAAATCGATTTTTATTTAAATTTCATACTTTTTAAAAGAGAAAAGGGTTATACTTTAAAAGATCTCCTCAAAATAGCTGACCAGGTGTTGCTCAATTTGCTTTGTCCAAGTGTTGCTCAAATTCAAAAAAAACTGTACAGCCAGCACCTTTTATGGTTGGACTTGGCGAAAATGGTCCTCAAATGCCCCCCAGAGTTGTTCAATTATTGCCTCAAAAAGCCCTAACCATGAAAGTGCCCATTTATTGGGAGTCCCCAGATAAAAGATCGTTTTAAAGTCCCCCCCCCAGGGTGTTCCTGGAAATCCCGACGAAAATCTTGAGGAATGGGCGCGATATTATTTCTTGTGTTGTTCCTCTAGCGTGATAAGAAGAAATTGTTGAGCTTACCGGCTATTAACGCGAGTGCTCTTCCACTCAAGAAGATCCTGCGTGTCTTTTTCCTAATGAGGAAGAAGCCCCCAAATTGCCGGATCCTTCAATAAAAGCACAGTGAAAAGGACAGTGTAAAAAGGACAGTGAACCTAACTTTGGAGTAATACTTTTATTATACTTTTATGGAGTAATACTTGTATTTTATGATTAATTCTTATTTGATGATTACATGAGTTTTGATTTCTATTAATTTAATCTTATATTTATTTAAAATGAAATTATTTTTTAATTATCAATTCTTTAATAAATGTATACTCATGTTTGATTTTTAACATGTTTGGTATTTTTCATTCCTTTAGTGTCCCTTTCTACACATATAAAAATCTTTGCTTCTTTATAGGATCAATATGTAGATTCAATACTTACCCTGTTTCTTATACTATTTAATTCATAAATAAGGCTATAATATCTATGTTTTCTATATATATAGCTTCCTATACACATAATATAATGTGTATTTCTTTATAGTAGAAAACATAGTTTTTATCACTTTATTCTAGCTTCTCCAAATCACTTATATCGTTTGTTTGGTTTGTCACTCTAAGGTCATATTTCTTGCACAGTAGTGCTGGCAAACCAGAATCTAGTAATAAGTGACTAACGCTCTGGCGCTAGGTATGAGTACGTCTGCGCAGCACGCACTTAAGGCATCCAACACCAAGGTGTCTGTGTTTGCAAGCTGCATTAGAAAGAAAAAAATTTCATATGAAAGTGAAGAATATTTTCGTATTCAACTGATTTTCATGAGAACTGTTAGACTTTTTATAATCAAGGATGAGTGTGATAATTTATATTTTCCACTGTTCTTTTAAATATATCTGATAACAAAAAAAGTAAGCGTCGTAATCAATAATTATTAAAAACATTATATATATTATCAAAAGTAGCGTCATCTGCGATTATCGAAAGTATTATCATAATTTATCATAAATTTGCTATTGTATCCTATATAGACACAGACGTAAATCTACAGTCTATAATTATGAATATAAAAAACAATGAAAGTGAAGAATATTTCATATTCAAGATATTTTCTTGATAAATGTTAGATTTTGTATAAGCAAGGATGAGGTGATAATTTATTTAAAAAAAAAGAAGAAAAAGTGGAAAATATGTCTGATAGCAAGTATGTGTCCTAATCAGTAATTATCGAAATATTACAAAAGTAATGCAATCTGCGATTATCGAAAGAATTACCGTAATCTATCACAATCATGCGATTGTATCCAATAAAAAGACGTAAAACGTTACAATCTATAAGTATGAATATAAAAAACAATGAAAGTGTAGAATATTTTCGTTTTCCGTGATTTTTTTTTCATGAGAACTGTTAGACTTTTTTATAATCAAGAATGATAGTGATAATTTATATTTTCCGCTCTGTTGGTTATAGCATATTCATAACTCATCTGTTCATAATTCTACTATTTGCATCCCGAAAACTGCTGCAGTCAGCCTTATTTTCCTCACTTAACGCTCATCTTTCCAGGGTGACTAAACACAAATGTATCATTAGCACCCTTACAAATTAAATATTCCGTAACTTTTTGCATTAACGAAATTGAAGTCGCGTCGACGGAAATCCATCGCGTTTTTGCACAACTTCATCAGCAAGATCTTTAAAACAAGGACAGACTGACGAATTGTAGCCGCCGGCTATAATTACTCCAGCATTCATTTCTCCGGGTAATTAATTGGAGTAATATGATAGAGAAGCAGAAGGCTAGAAATGCGAGCTAATTGGCTCATTTCCATCCGGGATTATGTTGAAACCGGCACTATTTATCGACGAGCGTTTTTTCTCCTAATTCTTTTATTATGCAAACGAGAGCTGCTTCCAAAATTTAATCTTTCTATTTATTTATTTATTTATTTTTCACTTCTATGAGAGGGAAATTTTGTCGCTTACAGAACGACAAAAGGCGTTGTGTTTTAAAATTGTAGGAGGATAATAAATATTTGAAATATCATTAAATATTTAAAAAAATGATATATTTTGATTTTTTTTTTTTTTTAAAAATTAATATATTAGAAATCTAGATTCATCAAATAACAAGAAAAATACCCAAAATAAATTTATTTGTCCAACTTCTCTGGAACTTAAAAGATTGCGTCGTATGTATGCCAGTAGTATTTTTAGATTTTTAGCATATTCAACGTTATTTAGAGCACTTTTATGTTAATTTCCATAAAAAAAAAAAAAAGAAATGAGGGAACGCTATTTTTCGGGAGAAATCTTCCCGCTTGGCGGTCAATTGGTGGAAATCTAACAAAATAATTAGAGAGTATTTCATAGATTCTGTTGTGATTTATGAAAAACATTCTGAATAGCATTGCATTTTGGGTGGCCCTGATGACCCATTGGCTAGCGCTCTGGCTTTTGGTACCACAGGCAGGCTTCATGTTCGAATGCTGGCGGTGGCAAGGATGTTTGTTAGCTGTTCTGAATCCACTAAACTATAGAGTAAAATTAACCAACAGGCTTTTTGGTTTGGTTTTTGTCGCTCCAAATCATTTTTTGCACATACTTTGGGATAATTAGACCGAATCCACAGTTTAACGTGGATTCCGAACTACTTACAAAAATACATGCCACTGCCAGGAATCGAACCTTGAGCCAAAATGGTTAGAACTATCCTATTCGACATCAGGCTGCACGCTAGCAAGGAAAATAAGAACCAATTGTAAAATAACAAAAAAAAAAAAAAGAACTAATCGTAAAATAAATGTATTACTCTTTATATTTCCACATATTAATGCATCTTTCCTAAAAAAAATTACATTACTTATCAAAAACTGAAATATTTTCCTATAAATTAAATCTATTTAATGTAATCACTATTTCAAAAAAAAAGATACTCTATTACCAAATAAAAACCTTTTTGCAATTAAAAAATCCATATCAATAAAAAAACTACTTAATCAGTAATAAAGAACACATTAAAAACCAAATCATTCCTTTCTGCACGTCCTTTTATTGAAGGATCCGGCAATTTGGGGGATTTTTCATTTATTAGGAGAAAGACACGCAGGATCTTCTCGAGTGGGAAGAGCCACCGCGTTAATAGCCGGGAGGCTCAACAATTTCATTTTATCACGCAAGAAGAACAACACAATAATGTCGGCCATTCCTCACATTTTCGTCGGGATTTCCCCCACGAACACGTCGGGATTTCCCTGGGGTAACTTCAAAACGATATTTTTTTATCGAGGGGCTCCGAATAATGGGCACTTTAATGGGTCGTTGGGGGAGCTTTTGGGGCCGACGACATTAATTGAACAACCCTGGGGGGCATTTGGGGGACTATTTCGCCATTTTAATAAAAGGTGCTGGCTATTTTTTGTCAACACCGAAAATGAGCAACACCTTGGCAGTAGAATAGAATTTGTGTTTTTTAAATCTCGCGATTTAAACGCGTTTTCTCTTTAAAATAATGACGTATATAGAGGAAGTGCAACTAACTTCTTGTCTCGTTAGCCGGACTGCCTGCGGAAGTTTTGCTTGGGCTTTCCAGATGTGATACGCACAATGTGGGATAGTTCCCCTAAACGTCCTTCAGAAGGCCCCTGCCCTCCTTCCTCCTCAGAGACACGGTGTCATGTCAGACTTCTACCTATGGATGCTCCATGATCTCAACAGAAGAACCCCCTTCCCTCCTTCCAGAGTCCATATGGCTTGTTGGTCTTGTTCTAGATGCTGTTGTCTACCAAGTGGGATAAGGATAAATGTAATGTAGTAACTTTAATCTATATAGGGTTAATTGTTTAAAAGAAAGTAATAGATAAACTAAAATCACATATGACAACAAAAAACAATTTAATCTTATTTTTGTTTTTAACTTATTCTGAATCATCATAATAATTAATTTTCAATATTTCCTTTGCTTATAATTATTTCCACATAACAAGACTTTCAATTATTCCGACATTTTTGATGCTGTTGGGTTAAAACACTGAACTTAACGTAAACCATTTGTTGCTGATACTGGCAGAGATGTAGAAGATACAATGTTATCTAGTGCTCCACTAAAGGGGTGCACAACCATTATTCCACTGAAATTGAGTAAACACTAGCAAGGATGTTTTGATTTTTGTTTGGTGTGTCAGATCTCACTGTCATTTTTGCACACATTTGGGTTCAATAGACCGGACCTACACAGTTAAAAGTGGATTCCGAACTAAGTACAAAAACATCCATGGCATTAAGAATCAAACATGAAGCCTGTGGTACTAAGGACAAGAGTGCTAGCCTATTCGCCCCTCAGGCTGCACGCCAGCAAAGAAAAATAATAACTAATCGTAAAAAAAAAAAAGGTGTTAGTCCATACTTATATTCCATTTATTAATCTATCTTTCCTGAGAAAATTGTATTATTTATCAATATTAAGATATTTTTCAATGATTAAATCTATTTAATGTAATCACTATCTCAAAAATGATTCTGTATTACCAAATAAAAAGCTTTTTGCCATTGAACAGTCCATATCAATAAAAACTACTTAATCAGTACTAAAGCACGCATTAAACCAAATTATTTCTTTTGCATTCTTTTATTGAAGGGTCCGGCAATTTGGGGATTCCCTTCACCTATTAGAAAGAGTTCACGCAGGATCTTCTTGAGTGGGAAGAGCCATCGCGTTAATAGCCGGGAGGCTCAACAAATGTCTTCTTATCACGCAAGAAGAATAACACAACAGAATATCGCCCATTCCACTCACGATTTCGTCAGATTTCCACGGGAACACCCTGGGGGGTGACTTTAAAACGATATTTCTATCGAGGGACTCGAATAAATGGGCACTCTCATGGGTCGTTAGGAGCTTTTGGGGCGGGACGGAGCCATGGTGGAACAACTCCGGGGGCATTTGGGGGAAACCATTTCGCTGAGTCAATCAATAAAATGTTCTGCCGCCCAGTTTTTTCAACACCGAAAACTGAGCAACACCTGGACTCTGGCTGTTTTGGGTGATTTTTTTTTAACTAAAACCCTTTCTCTTTTGAAATAGAATGCTTTAAAAGAACTCATGATTTTAACTCATTTTCTCTTTAAAAACGACAGTTTGATAAACTTCTAAATTAAGTAAAATCATATCATCAAGATAATATTATATTCATATTTAGTAATACATATTTCAGTATTATTAAACACATATATGCACCTATAATAATAATATTGGTTTTTAAATATAGTAATACATATGCTATACTTTTAATCTACATAGCCATTGCATAAAATAAAAGTAATATATAAACCCAAAATTGTTTTTGTCTTGTATAGACTAATCTTTTTGTTTGTAACGTTTAAATCACGTTAATAATTATTCTAGAATATCGCTCTGATGGTGGTCATGCACGATATAATTGATTTTTAAAAAGCTAGAATAAGGTGATAGAAACGATCAGTTGAATTTTATTATAAAGATACAGATATTATGAGTATAAAAAAAAAGATATATTGTTATTGAAGATATAGATATTTAAGCCTTATTTGGAAACAAATAATATAAAAGAGTAAAAGTAATTCAATCTACAGATTGATCCACTATAAAGATGCACATGTTACTATGTGTTGAGACGGAGACATAAAGGAATAAAAAAAACCAAACAATATAAAAATGCCTGCATATTTGGCTTATTATTAAAGAATAACTTCACTTTAACTAAATGGAGGTTCAATTTATAGAAATCAAACACACGTAAAACCAAATAAGAACTACTCATAAAATAAATGTATTGTTCTATAGTTATGTTCCTTATACACATATTAAAACCTCTTTTTCTTCTTAAAGAACAAAATTTATAACAAACTCAATTTGAAAGAAAAAAATAAGTTAAATCATAGCAACCAAATACTTTCATATTCTTCGATGACATAGGACAAACACTGTAGGAACTTCATAGGACCAATACTATCATATTTTCCATCATCAAGACAGTATTGTAATTCATATTTATAGATATATATTTCCAAATAATAGTAAATCCATTTGTGCACTGAAAATAACAATATTGTTTTGTAAATATTGTAATTTTAATCTATATATTGTCAGTGAATAAAGTAAAGGAATAGATTAAACCCAAAAACTGTTCTTGCCCTGAATAGATTAATCTTTTTTTTTTTAGCATATTTCTAAATCATGATAATAATTAATTTAGTATATTTTCTTTTTGTTATAAATTTTCTCATATATAAGGACATTTAAATTTGCTTTTGATGCCATTAGTCGGAAATACTATCTCTTCATAAGTCATTTGTTACTGATATTAGTGCAGAGAGATGAAGCAGACACAACGTTACTCCAGGGTTACTCCACAGGTTGTTCACGAGGAGGAGAGATTTACATTTCACCACAATTATCCCATTGCACCTTTGAGGAATTGCAGCAAATAGATTTCTGTGAACATCTTTGACATTCGTACCCCTCCATCTTGTGCACAAGGGAAGGTTTGGTTTGCCTTTCAGACAGAAAGGTATCTATATTTTAAAGTGGATTCCTGAAACAATAACAAAGATCCATGTCCCCACCAGGGATTCGAAATTAAAGCCTGTGGCCAGCGCGCTACCCTATTGGCCCTCAGGTCACGGACACATAAAGGAATGAAAAAACCATAACATTATAAAAAGGCTCTTAAGCATTTAACTTACTATTGATTATTAAAGAAAATTTCATTTTAAAAATACAACATTACATTTATCAAATTAATACTTATAAAAACTAAATAAGAAACTACTCATAAGACTCTATACTTATATTCCATTTTATTAATATATCTTTCCAATAAATTAAATCTATTTAATGTAATCACTATCTCAAAAAAAGATTATCTATCTCCAAAATCAAAAGTCTTTTGCAATTAAACAGTCCATCTCAATAAAAACTACTTAATCAGCAATAAAAGCACACATTACACCAAAGTTTGTATAGCTTTTCTTTTATATCCTTTATTGAAGGATCCGGCAACTGTGGGGGCTTTTTATTATTAGGAGAAAAAGACACGCAGGATCTTCTTGAGTGGAAGAGCCATCGCCTCAATAGCCTGAGGCTCACACAATTTCCTCACAACAAAATAATATCGCCACCCTCACGTTTTGGTCGGGATTTCAGAGCACCCTGGGGGTGACTTTAAAGAGATATTTTTATCGAGGGACTCCAAATAAATGGGACACTTCATGGGTCAAAGCTGGAGCTTTTGAGACAACATTACTTGAACAAATTCTTGGCGGCATTGGGGACCATTACTCGCCAAGTTCCTCAATAAAGTTGTTTACGCCCAGTTTCTTCAAAACTGAAAACTGAGCAACACCTGACGGCTATTTTTAACTTAAAAACTTTTCTTTTTTAAAGTAAAATGTTTTAAAAAGAACTCAAGATTTAACCTCAATTTTTCTTAAAAATAACAAATGGATAAACATTTTCATATTCCTCTCTCATCAGACAATATTATATTCATATTTAGCAACATACACTAAGAGCCAAACATTATGACCACCCCTACATTTTGCAATGAACTAACTTGGATGACGTGGAAGGCACGTGATCAGGTGGAAGTGGTATTTAACTGGTATTATGGTGGTATTAATCCATGTCAAGGTGGATTGAAGCTGTGTTGCTTCAAGCCAAAGGTGGGCCAACTCGTTATTGACAGGTGGTCATAAGTAATGTTTTGGCTTTTGAGTGTATATATCTGCATTAATTTTAAACATATATATGCACTTATAATAATTATATCGATTTTTAAATATAGTAATACATATTATGCTTTAATCTATATAGTCATTGTTTAATATAAAATAATAAATAAAAATCCAAAATTTTTTCATCTTGTGTAGACTAATCTTTTTGTTTGTAATGTTTAAATCATGTTAATAATTAATTTAGAATATCACTTGATGGTGACCCATACACTGCCAACACCAAAAAAGTAAAAAAAACGAATGGATTGATGTAAAAATCTGAGCTGCATAGTGGAAGAATGATGTGCTAGTATGCAAAGAAGTGACGTCAGAGTGACAACTAAAATCAAACGATATAAGTGATTTGAAAAGCTTGAATAAAGTGATACAAACTATAGGTTAATTTTATTATAAAAAAAACGTACAGATATTATGAGTATAAAAATATATTGATATTGAAGATATAGATATTTAAGCCTTATTTGTGAAACAAATACTATAAGAAAAAGAGTAAGGTATTTCCATCTACAGATTAATTTTACTATAAAGATGCACATTTTACCATAAATATTTTATTATGTGTTTAGACGGAGACATAAAAAGGAGGCACAAACATTATAAAAATGCATGTATATTTGACTTATTATTAAAGAATAGCTTCATTTTATATAGCATTAAATTTATAGAAATCAAAACACACTTAAAACTAAATAAGAACTACCCTAAAATAAATGTTTTATTCTAGACTTTTATTTTATATCTTAATGAATCTTTCCTGAGAAAATTACATTGTTTATCAAAAACTGAGACATTTTTCAATACAGTAAATCTATTTAACCTAATCACTGTTTTAAAAAAAGATTATGCATTACAAAAATAAAAGCTTTTTAAAATTAAACAGTCCATACTTAATAAAAAAACTACTTAATCCACAATAATGCACGCATTAAAACAAAAGTTTGGCTCACATTTCTTTTTGTAGCGTCTTTTTATTGAAGGATCCGGCAATTTGGGCTCTTCTTTCACTTATTAGGGAAAAGACACGCAGGATCTTCTTGAGGGGAAAAGCCATCACTATTAATAGCCCGGCGGCCCAACAATGTCTTTTTTTATCACGCAAGAGGAACAAAGCACAATAATACGCCCATTCTCACGTTTTCGTCGGATTTCCCTGGGAACACCCTGAGGGACTTTAAAACGGTATTTTTATCGAGGGACCTGAATAAATGTTCACTTTCATGGGTCGTTGGGGAGCTTTTGAGGCAGCAGACGACATTAATTGAACAACCCTTGGGGCATTTGGGGACCATTTGGCCAAGTCCATCAATAAAAGGTGCTTGGTAAGTCCAGTTTTTTTTCAGTCTTTTCATGGAAATTGAGCAACACCTGTAAGGCTATTTTTGGGGTAACCTCTTTTTTCTTTTTAAAATACAAAAAATTAAAAAAAATCATGATTTAACACATTTTCTGTTTATAAATAACAAATGGACAAAATGTTGTCATATTTTCCATCATCAAAACAGTATTATATTCATATTTAAAACTGATATCTCCAATTATATTAACCATACATATGCACATAATAATAATATTGGTTTGTAAATATAGTAACTTTAATCTATATATATGGGACATATTTAAAATAAAGAAATGGATGAACCCCAAAATTGTTTTTGTCTTGCGTAGACTTATCTTTTTTCTTACAGCATATTCTAAATCAGTGGTGGCCAACCCAAATGATCTTTCGGGCCACTTTGGAAATGCATAACTTTTGTGGGCTTGTACATAAAATTACATATCCCCACATTTGATTTTAGACTCACTGTAGACATTTTTTTTTAGTGAAAAATTTAAACATGATGAGTTATTATTTTGTGTTTACTCTTATTCTTACATGTAAACACATATAATATAATAATGATACTAAACGCACACTGTGAAGAGATATGTAACACTAAAAATGAAATATAAAAATATATATAAATATAAATGAAAGTATTAAAAATATTTATTTTGTTGGTAAAATATGTATCTCTACTGTTATCAAGAATGCACACGCATTTTTATAACGTTGGGCATTTGCATTCTTTATGTCCCTCTATGCACATACAATAAAATCTGTACATCTTTATAGGGAATCAATCTGTAGATGGAATTACCTTTCCCTGTTTCTTATATTATTTTTTCATAAATAAGATTTGAACATCACCATTAATACTGAAGCATTTTTCCACGGGGAAGAGTTGTAGTATGTTCCCTTCTCAAAAGAGAGGTACGTCTATTTTTTAACAAGCGTTTAAAAACAATCTATCACTCGAATTTATCATAAGATAAGCAGTGTTGTGGTTAGTTGCATTACAAATTAGTAGTTGTTATTCGTAATCGGTGAGCCGAGCTGAGAAATATCTACTTCAATGAGAAGTGAGGGAAGCCGGAACCACCTCCTCTTGACAGTTTTTATTAAAGGAGGTTTTTGAGAAGAAAAACAAGGAATTCTGAGACAAGTCTACAAGAAGTGCTGTTTTTCCTTATTTCTCTGAAAGTGATTGAAGAGGCCGTTGTTTCCTGCCTGTTTTTTACAAGTGAGACCTTTGTGGTTTCGTGTATCCCGCTCGTGGTAATTAAAGTCTGCCGCTTACCACATGTTTAGATACGTCGTTGAGTCAAGATCTCTGAAAATCTCCCACCTTAGAAGAAAACTGCACTTGTGCATCTAATTTATATCTTTAATTTTCTTTTTTTTGAAAATAGAGTTCTGCATACATATTTATATGATGCTTGTAAATAAATAATTAAAGTGTTCCCATGAACCTGAAAAGTGGCCCCTTTCTTGAAGCCATTATAGGGGACCGCTATTTTGATGTTTTTTATAATAGAATTAACCTACAGTTTATTCTTGCTTTCCTCATCACTTGTATCGTTCGTTTCTTTGGTTTTTCGCTCTACGATCATATTTTGCACAATAACGCTAATCAGACTGGGATCTAAAAATTTAAAGTGGATTCTAAAACCACTGGCCGGTCAAACCATCAGATGGTCTTATAATGTTTAGTGAGAATAAGTCATTTTTCACTTGAATTCACCGACAGTTCAACTTGCTTTTGTAAATTACAGTCATTTCTAATTGTAACATGAAGTTTTAAAGAAAATTGTAACAAACAGTGGGATTATTTTTATATAAAAGCGATTGTTTGGTGAAATTGATCCATTTCCCCTGTTCCAGCAATCTCTATGCCACCGCCAGGATTCCATCATGGAGCCTGGGACACCAAAGGCCAGAGCACTAGTCACTATAGCATAAAGCAGTTGTATAATTTGTCATCATAAATAAATAATTATTGCATTTTCTTCCACAATATTGTATTTTTGATTGCTACCACTGTGCTCTCTTTGAATCTTAATGTTTGGTATACTGTGACAAGTTATTAAGATTTAGGATCTCTCACTGATCTTAGTTCAGTGAGTTGGTTCAGTTCATCTTTGCTTAAAAACAATTATATATATATATATATATTAAAATCCTTTTTTTTATTTCGAAATGAAAATTATCAACCTTTGTTAAGAAAATTCTAGTGTCGTGTCCGTTTCGTTTAGATTTACTCATAGGTTGAGAAACGTTATTGTTTAAAAAAAAATGTACTTAAAAAAAAAACCCTTCAATAAAACATAAGCACTCGTCACACTGGCTTCTGAGAGGTTCGGTACCTTCACCCCTTAGCCATTCTAATCCTCAAAATAATATCCCAGACGTGTATGCAGGGAAAGTTTTAGAGATATGATAAATTTTTAATTTAGTTTCTCTTTGTTTGGAACCCCAAAAGGATACAGGAATATACAAGGTTTATAGGATACAAGGAAATCCTAGAATATTTTTGTATACTGTGAACTAACTTTCATCCTTAATTTATGTAAATTACAAAATATTTTTATACAAATCACCTCAACAATCGATTATAAAAGATTCATGGATCAATATAGCTTCCAATGCATTGAAAACTTTAGTGACTATTTAAATTATTATTATTATTTCGTAACTCCTTTTGCCTGTCTAACCTAAACGGACCCTCTTCGCCGTCTAACCTTTCTAAAAGCAACTTATCCCGAGGACAATATCAAAAGTGTCTGCGAGTCATGAATCCTAAAAAAGAATTCAACGTCACAATTGAATATTATGGTCACAAATACCTTTTCCAGCGAAGAGAGCTTAGATGTCTCCAAGTTAAGTTACTGCCATTTGTATTCTTCTTGCATATTTTCGGCTGATGGCTGGCAGTGTTTGTCCCGAGTGTCTTCCATTTGTAAAGTTATGCTTCGGGGACCGAGGAAATGCTTAATACTGTGATATAATTTAACCCTGCTTTCTGCATATTCTCTGACGCAAAGAAATTGATTGGTGCAAAGAAACGGACATTGAATTAAACTCCTGAAATAAAAAGCATTGGGATTTCTTTGTTGTGATAGCAGAAAAGCCAACTTTTGAGTTTATCCAATATCATGGAGAATGTAGGCGTCACATTTCTACAAATGGTGTTAGAAATTCAATTTCTTTTACTTTCCAGAATTTTTGTTTTATGTTTAAAATGAAATGTTTTTATTTAAATGAAATGTTCTCCAATGAAAACCACTATTCAATACTTTTTTCCTGTAACATGTTACATATGAAGCTTACTCCATGAGAATGTTGAACGTATTGAACAATTTGCAGTACGAACGCGACCTGAATGGCAGAGTGTTCCTTAGCGCTCTGGCTCTCGATGCCATAGGGTTCGAGTCTAGTTGTTACCATGGATGTCTGTAGTGGTTTGGAATCCACTTTTAAGCTCGGTCTCGGTCTCGTATGACTGTAGAGCTTCATGCAGTAAGTCAGATTCTACGTACCGTTGCTCCATCCAATAGAATGCCACCTTCTTTCACCTATGAGTTCATACGAGTTCGTAGGCGGTCTAGAAGCCTACCAAGTGGATAAAAAAGTAATACAAACACAATGCGAACACTATTTAGATGAGTTTATATTGATCACTACTTCATCTTAATTTAGAAGAAGTAAAAAAAAAAATGATTTATAACTTTACATATATAATCTGAACAATCTATTATAAAATATCATATATGAATATCGTTTCCAATACATAGTGAATTTTCCCTAACTGTTTTAAATCCAGTATTTTATTTCAACTATCCCATGTTTAAATCCTCAGATTCCAAATTTCCTTTATTCGTCTCATCTAATCGGACCATTTTGATATCCTTCCCTTTAAAAGCATCCTATCCCGTGGCCAATATCAAAAGTGTCTCCTAGTCATGAATCCCGAAAGACTTCAACGTCACAATCGAATAGTATGGTCACAAATACCTTTTCCAGCGAAGGAGCTTATATTCCAAAGTTAAGTTACTGCCATTTGATTCTTCTGCATATCTTCGGTTGATGGCTGGCAGTGTTTGTCCCGAGTGTCTTCCATTTTGTACAAAGTTATGCTTCAGGGACCGAGGGAATGTTTTAATACTGCGATATAACTCTGCTTTCAAGTCATATTCTGTGACGGAAAGAAATTGGATTGGTGGGAGAAAAGGACATTGAATAAAAACTCCTGAAATAAAGCAGCTGATTTCATTGTTGTGATAACAGAAAGTCACCTGACTTGCATCCAATATTATGAAGAATGTAGGCCACAGTCTTGCGAATTCAATAAGGAATTCTATCTCTGTTACTTTCCAGAGCTTGTATTTTATCTTTAATTTGAAATTTTCTTATTGTTTCAGTAAAAACATTATTCATTGAACATTATAAATCTTCTTCATATAACATGTTAACTTTATCCTTGTTGAACTTATTAAACACTTACGTTTACGTAGCGAACAGGGCCTAAATGGCACACACACACACACACACAACACAAAGTGTCAAAATAGTTCTCCGGCTCTCGGTACCACAGGGTTCGAGTCCTGCTTTTGCAATAGATGTTTTTTGTAGTTGTTCGGAATCCACTTTAAGCCGTAGATCCCAGTCTCATATAACGTCACGGATCCATGTCAACTTCTACCTACAGGTGCTCCATCCCAACAGAAGCTGTCCCTTCCTTTCAACCATAAGTCCATACGCCGGGTTTGTAACTTGGTCTAGATGTCTACAGAGTGGGATAAAAAAAACAATAATACAACACAATGCGAAAAATATATTGACGACTTAATATTGATTCCTACTCCATCTTAATTTAGAAGAAATAATAATAAAAATTATTTATAGTTTTTACATATATCACCTCAAATAATCTATTATAAAATATCCATAGGTCAACATAGCTTCCAATACATGATGAATTTTCCTAACTATTTTATTTTCAAAAGCTCACTATCCCGTGGCTAAAATCAAAAGTGTTCGTGAGCCATGAATCCTGGAAAGAATTCAACGTGTCACAATCGAATAATATGGTCATAAATAGCTTTTCCAACAAAGAGAAATATGGCTCCAGGTTAAGTTACTGCCATTTGGATTCTTTGCATATTTTCGGTTGATAGCTGGCAGTGTTCGCCCTGAGTGCTTCCATTTGTAAAGTTATGCTTCGGGGCCGAGGGAATGTTTTAATACTGCGATATATCTCTTGCTTTCAAGTCATATTCTCTGACGGAAAGAAATTGATTGGTGCAGGGAGAAAGGGACATTGAATAAAACTCCTGGAATTAAGCATCTGGATATCTTTGTTGTGATAGCAGAAAAGCCACCTTGTCTAGCATCCAATATTATGAAGAATGTAGGTCTTGAGAATCTAGTAAGAAATTGCTTTTCTGTTACATTCCAAAACATTTTTATTTTATGTTAAAGTTGAAATTTCTTAATTTTTTCAGTGAAAATATTGGAATCGGGACAAATTCATTAACATTATTACTATTATTCATAACATATTAAGCGTACCCCATGAACATGTTAAGCTTATTAAAACTTTACAATGGGGAATACTATTCTGAGGAATCCATATTGTTCCCCTTACTCCATCGTAATTTAGAATACGCAAGAAACCCATTTACAATCCTTTCTGAAAATCCCTAGGGGAATTCACTTACAGAAATACTTTCAGATCTACTGATTTAATATATGTCCTAACCGAAACTAATACTAATGCGAAACTGATCTAATTTCAAATTTGACGATTCTTATTAAATTTTAAACCTAAAACGAATCTCTAAACTCTAACCATCAGGGTGGTCTTATAATTTCCTCGTGATAATACATGTAAAATTTGTAACTTGATTGGTGGAGAGTTTAATTGCATGTTGGAGTCGGGTGTATTGCAATCATTGCAATTGTAACTTGCTTTTGGTTTGGTTTAGTTTTGGTTTGTCTCTCTACGGTCATTTTGTGCACACTTTTTAGCTAATTAGACGGGGAACTATAGTTTAAAGTGGATTTCGAAACGACTCAAAAAACATCCATGCCAGCTCAATATTGTAACCTGAATCCTGTGATACCAAAGTTCACAGCGCGTTAGACCAGAGTACTGTACAACTGGCTATCAGGGCACTAATAATTTCCACTGAATCTTCGTTGTTATTATCAAGTAATTTCAAATTAATATTCTCCAGCTGTCAGCTTTTACCACCAATTTCAAATCATATGGAAATTTTTAAAATAAAATACCCAGTGAATATGTTTTATTGGGAAAAATTTCCAAATCATTTGGAAATTTTACCCAGTAAAACATGTGGACTTCTTATTTTTCCCCTTGCATATATAAGCCAACTTCAATTGGTGGTTGAGAAATTCAACCTAGAAAGTGTAAAAACCGCGGAGGTTCAAATTAATTACTCAAGTTTTGCAAAGTACTAAACCAGATTTTTCTATTACAATAAAAATAATGCAATACAAAAATAGTGTATTATAATACTATTATGAGAGAATTAATACGTTAAGATTAATGCAATACATTCTAAAACCAAATCTTCCACCAGAATTTATTCTAAGCAAAGGTGACAGTTTTTAGCAAGATTACGTAGAATAAAATGTGGCACTTTCTCCCCTGAAATGATTACTTTATATCTTTTTATACATAAGCAGTTTAAAATATCCTTCAACAAATAAAAAGATATCACTTACAGAAATAAAAATAATTGAGAACCCCATTCCAAAGAAACCTAAAAACCAAATCCAATTATCTCCTCCTAAAACAAGACCCAAATCTGTTTCACATGAAACTCAAGCACCCGGTACTTCACGAGATCTGAGGTGTAATTCTATTTCGTATGGAAATTCCCATTTCTGTACCGGCTCTTTAAGCGGAATCTGGCGTCTGGCAATCAGTATTTATTTCGGCCTCAATTTGCGACGTCTCAATCTTCGGTCCTTCCATTTTATCTGGTTTTTGTTGGGTGAAATCTTGTTCTGCTGTCAGGGCTCTAAATTTGTCATTTCCGCTCTGCTTCGCGGAGAGCCATCTTTCTTTTTGACACCCATTTGCGGAAAGAATTCCTCCTCAATTCCATTGGTTGCTCAGCCGTGACGCTTCGGGCAGAGTTTTTGATTGGAGTTCACTAGTTCTAGAGATAGTGGGAAAAGAGCTTCGCAGGGTTTATCACGGTTTATTGAATTTTATTGGAGTACACTAGAGTTAACATGAAAAGCAGAGCTGTCTTTGATGTATGGATATGTATAGAAACTTTAACTTAAAAATGTATTAAAACACCATAACTCAGAATCACCGTTATTAAAAATATTTAGTTTGTTTAAATAAAAAATTATAATAAATTATAATTATTTCCAATATTAAGCTATTTTCCAAACAAAAGTTAGAAATGAAAGTTTACATAGTACTACTAAAGGATCACTGTCATTCAATACTTACTAAAGGAAAGAATTAATTGGTTTTCCAATTTAAAGTAGCTTTCTAACATTAAGGAAAAAATTTAAACTAATTAAAAATTCAGCTTTTTTCATCGTTTTTTTATATTTAAAAAACTTTAATATTAAAACAAAAAGAATATGATATAGTAACTGATGAGTGAGTATTTAATTAGTGTAATTAAATACTCTAATAATCTACTTACTCTAATAGTCTAAATATCTATACTCTGTCTAAATACTCTAATTTCTAATATTCCACTAATTTACAATTTAATTCATGTAATTATTGAATAGAAATATGTTTTACGATGACGTTACAACATCAATGCATTCTAAAACTAACTCTATCACGATGTCCTACACTAGAATTTGTTCTAGGTTTTAAAGGTGATAGTTATTAACAGTATTACGAAGAATAAATTGTGTCACTTTCCCATGAAATGGTTACTATATATCTTTTTTTACATAAGGAGTTTATAGAACAAATAAAAAAGATATCGCTTACAAAAATAAAATAATTGAGAACCCCATTCCAAAGAAACCTGAAAACCAAATCCAATTATACCCCTCCTAAAACAAGAACCCAAATCTGTTTCGCATGAAACTCAAGCACCTAGTACTTCACGAGATCTGAAGTGTAATTCTATTTCGTATGGAAATTCCCATTTCTGTGCTGACTCTTTTTAACCGGAATCTGGCAATCAGTATTTATTTCGGCCTCAATTTGCGACGCACAATCTTCGGTCCCTTTTCCATTTTATCTTTTTTTTGTTGGGTGAAATCTTGTTCTGCTGTCAGGGTTCTAAATTTGTCATTTCCGCTCTGCTTCGCGGAGAGCCATCTTTCTTGGATACACCCATTTGCGGAAAGAATTCCTCCTCAATTCCATTGGCTGCTCAGCCGTGACGCTTCGCAGAGAGTTTTTTGATTGAAGTTCACTAGTTCTGGAGATAGTGGGAATGGCTCTACTGGAGAAAGAGTTTCGCGAAGTTTATCACGGTGTATTGAATTTTATTGAGTACTTAAAGTTAATATGAAAAAGCAGAGCTGTATTTGACGTATGATGTGTATAGAACCTTTAGCTTAGAAAATGTATTAAAACACCATAATTCTGAATCAGTGTTATTAAAATATTTAATTTATGTAAGTAAAAAAATATTATAATTTCAAATATCAAACTATATAAATAAATGTTAGAAGTAAAAAAGATAATTTTAAGAGGAAAGTTTACAGAATATTAACATTTATTTACAGGAAATAATTAGTTTGCTTTCAAATTTAAAGCAGCTTTTCGACATTGAAAAAAAAAAGATATTTATAAAGGATATACGTAATTTTTTAATACCTAATAGCTTTAATATTGAAACAAAAATATAATATAATAATTGATGAGTGAGTATTTAATTAGTATAATTAATTTAGACATTAGAGTAATGTAACAATTAGAGTATTTAATTATACTAATTAAATACTCTAATTGTTTTCGTACTCTAATAGTCTAAATGTCTGCTTACTCTAATAACCTGTGCTCTAATTGCTGACTTACTCTAGTAATCTAATTATCTATAATCTGTCTACTAACACTAACAATCTATACTCTAATTTTGTACTTTACTCTAATAGCCTAAATGCCTATACTTTAATTGTCTAAATATCTACACTGTAATAGTCTACTTACTCTATTAGTCTAAAATGGCTATACTCTGTCTACTAACTCTAATAAATATACTCTGTCTAACAGTCTAAATATATATACTCTAATTGTCTACTTATTGTAATAGTCTAAAATGTCTATACTCTAATTGTCTACTTACTCTAATAGTCTGAATGCCTATACTCCAATTTTCTATATTCTACTAATCTACAATTTAATTGATATAATTATTGAATAGAAGTATGTTTTACGTTTACACTTTGTGGTTATTAAAGTACAAACTTAATTGATTTTCATAGAAAAACATTAAAAAATCTTTTAATTAAATTAACATTGATAATGTAAATAACTTTTTATTGGTGAATTTTAAAATAAATGAAGCTTTTGAAAAAGCACTTTATTCTCTTTCAATAAATGAATAAAAAAAAATAAAAAGTAGAAGCTATTGGCCTGATATAAATTTAAATTCTAAAATAGCTATGAGCATTTAAGACAACAAGAAAATAAACATTTTGTATTTAATTTAAAAACCAGTATTAATAATTATTAAAAAGGTTTTTAATAATTATTAAAAAAACAATAATATCATATACTTTATTTTCTTAAAAAATACATATACTTTACTTTTCTTAAAATAATAATAAATTTAAGAAATTCTTCCTTTCTTAAATTTATTATTACAATAAAGATATTTTTCTAAAATATCTTTATTGTAATAATAAATTTTACAATAAAGATATTTTAATAACTTAAATATTTCTATTTGACACTTGTATTTTTATCTCATAATAATTTAAAAATTATAAATTAATTCATATTGATTACTTTCTAAAATAAATGTTTTCTGATTGGATGTAAATCATTTAAAGCAGTTTTTCGATGTTAAGAAAAAGATATAAACTCACGATATTTTATTCTTTAGAAAATTTAGCTTTTTCCGTACTTTTTAATATATAATAACATTAATTTTGAAATAAAAATATGATATATTAATTGAGGAGTGAGTATTTCTAAAACTTAACAAGTTAATTGATATAATTATTGAATAGAAATATATTTTACGTTGAGACTTTTATGGCTGTTAGAAACTTAATTATGGACTTCATGCTTATTAGTTATTTAATTGATTTTCATAGAAAAACATTTTTATTTAAATTAATTAAAAAGATTTTTAAAAATCTTATACAATTTTTTAATAACCTTTTTAATTTAAAAATTCAGTATTGATAATTATAAAAAGGTTTTTTTACAAATTGTTTTAGGGTGTCTCCTTTTTTTAAAATAGAAATATTTTATTGAAATTATATTGATAATGTAAATAATTTTTGTTAGCTTAATTTTAATATTAAATAAACAAATTAATCTTTGGAAAAAGAGTTTTATTCTTTTTCAATAAATTGAATAAAACATTGAATGGAACTAGAATCTATTAGACTGATACAAAATTAAAATTTAAAACCAACTGAAAGCATTTAATACGATAAGAAAATAGACATTTTAGATTTAATTTAAAAAACTATTGATAATTATAAAAAGGGTTTTTTTTTACAAGTTCTTTTCAATTCTCCATTTCTTAAAATAGAAAATTTTCACAATAAAGAAATTGTAATAACTTAAATATTTCTATTTAATAATTGTATTTTAACCTTATAGTAACTTCAAAAATATAAATTAATTTATAATTTTTCATTAATAAAATATTATTAATTCTCTTCTAAAATAAACGTTTTCATTGGATGTTTCAAATTTAAAGCAACTTTTTTGATATTAAGAAAAAAATGTAAACTCATGATATTTTATTCTTTAAGAAAATTCAATTTTTTTCGTCATTTTTTAATGTTTAAAATTTTTATATTTAAAAAAGATATGATACAATAATTGATGAATGAGAATTTCAAAAACTTAACAAGTTAATTGATATAATTATTGAATAGAAATATGTTTTACGTTGCGACTTTCTGGTTATTAGAAGACTAAGCTTAATTGATTTACATAGAAAAACATTTTTTAAAAATCTTTTAATTAACTTAATTACTTTTACACAATCTTTTTAATAATTTTTTTAATTTAAAAAGAGTATTCATAATTATAAAAAAGGGTTTTTTTACAAGTTTTTTTTAGATGTTTTCTTAAAATAGAATATTTTATTGATATTACACTGATAATGTCAATAACATTTTGTTAGTTAATTTTATCGTTAAATGAACATAAAAAAAAAAATCGTTTGAAAAAGCGTTTTATTCGGTTTCAGTAAACAGAATAAAAATTAAATGGAACTAGAAGCTATTGCTTGATATAAAATTTAAAATTAAAAAATAATTAAAATTATTTAATACAACAAGCTAAAAAACATTTTAGTTTTAATTTAAAATACAGTATTGATAATTATAAATAGAAAAGTAAAAAACTTGTAAAAAGCCCTATCTTTTTCTTATAATTGAATATTTTTACATTAAAGTTATTTTAATAATTTAAATGTTTCTATTTGATACTTGTGTTTTTCATTTGGTAATAATTTAAAAAGTATAAATTAATTCAGAATGTTTCATTAATAAAATATTATTGATTATCTTTCTAAAATAAATGTTTTCATTGAATGTGAAGAAGTATTTTGTATTGTTTTAAAAATATAAAATCCACATATTTCTTAGAATTAGCGTATACTTTATAAAAACTACAAAACCTTTTGTAGAATTCTCTAATAAACAATAATTTTATCAATTCTTTGCATAGCAGCCAAACTATTATAACTATTAATTTACGTACAGATTTTTTTTTAACAAAAGTAGAATTTTATTCTTGTTTCAACATTTCTGCTTTAATGATAAAAAATCCCTAGAACTATTTAATCATTTAATACAATACTTCACATTTCCTGGTTGAAAGACTATTATCAGACAAATAGTTTTCTAATTAGCTAACTACGGATACCTAATTGGAGATAATTGTTATAAGATGTTATTAATTACGTATACTTAGCAATAAATTGTTAATACTTAGAATATTTTGCTTTTTCTAATTTAGTTAAATAAATAAATAATAAATAGTGGGCCAGTTGATTAATGCTTATTTAATACTTTACTTATTTTCCATTAATTATCTATTTTTATATTATTAACTGTATAAATTATTTTTGTAGTTCATAAGTAACAATTTTATTCGAGAAACGAAAAATGCTAAAGTATATTAATAGTTTATAATCTAAAAGAATATTTAGCTTTACAATGACAACTTAACTATAAAAAAGTTAACTTTTGATTTAGTATTTTAGTAACTACTTCACAGTTTTATTTAGTGATATAGTGCCCTTTCTTATTAATCTCCGAATAGGTGAATTGTAGTGAGAAATTTTAAATTATCATATTTCTTAAATTCAAAATTGTTTAAAACGATATCAGAAAAAAAAAACGCGTCAAACAGCTGATCGTACATCCACACATTTTTCGATTAAGTTCATAAATATCGTCTGCCGTTTTTTATTTTTGCGTTTCCAAAAAAAAAAAATAAAAACGTTTAGCTTTAATGGCTACTTGCTTTTTTGTTATATTCTATTTATTATTTGAAAAGGATTATAATCGTAAGAAAAACAACGAACAGATTTAAAAATAGATTTTTTTTTTTACATCATAGTGGCAGTAAATCAGTTCAAAATATCACTAAATTACTAAATTTTTCATTAAATGGTTTAGTACGTGATAAAAATGCTAAGAAGATAATAAAAATAATAATATAAAAGCTAAAATTAAAAAATCTGATTAAACCGATCTAGATTAACTTTGTCGCACGACAAAGTTAATTCAAAAGGATGAGAGAGATTTATAGTCAGAAATGCAACAGAAATCCATGCTCATGTTCCGTAAAAATTTCTACGACATTTACTGTAAAAAGATTTACTTCAATTTCAATTTAATCTTTTCGGATCAGCAGAGTTAAATGATGTTGGACCAAAAATATTTTTGTAAAGTGAGAAAAATAGTAAGATTAGACTTTCCTTAACGAAGTCATTGGTAAATAAACACAGTAATAAATTGGTAAACAAACATAATAAATATTTGAGCTTCCATCTGCAAATAATAAATCATGTATTATTTGCACGTGAAAGCAAATTTAACATTTTATGTTCCTGTTGACGTAGTGATAATTTTGGCGGTGAAAAAAAATGAGAAACTTAATCCCATGAAATTAATTGAAAAAGTATGACGATAGATTTTGTGTGATTATTGATATTAATTGTTGATTATTTACTATGTTCTTCAAATATTTAATATAGCATTTTTAAGAAAAGTTACAAATATTATAAAAATTCTGAAATATTAATTTTATTAATGGAAGCAGGATTTCATTGAAATTCTAAGTGTAGTTAACAGTTACAGGTAACAGTTCTGGGAGCCACTATATATACTTTTTCATTTATGCTGATTTTATTGATTAGAAGTGTTTGCAATCGTAAGATAATACTTTATCCAAAAGTTAATCAAACAAATGCCTTTTTATCGAATGCAAATTATTTTACTTAAAGGTTAAAAAAAAAAAAGGGACTATTTTTAAGAATAAATATAAAATACATTATTTACAAACAGTAAAATTTTTAAGTATTTAATATTATCATTGCCTCTAAGATAATAGCTACAGTAAATAAGTGATTCAACGGTTCTTGCAGCCATCGTATATAAAAATAATAATATAGGAAGCTAAAATTTAAAAATCTGATAAAGGAAATGGCGCTGGACAAAGTTAACTCAAAAGAATCAGATATTTATAGTCAGAAAATGTGACAGAAATCCATGTTTAAGTTCCGTAAAATTTCTACGATATTTTCTGTAAAAAGTTTTACTATAATTTCACAATCTCTTCTGGATCAGCAGAATTACATATGTTTTACAAGAAAATATTTTTGTGGAAAATTACGAAAAAATGGAAAAAGCTTAAGGCTTTCCTTTATCGAAGTCATTGCTAAATAAACACGGTAATAAATTGGTAAACAAACATAATAAATATTTGCTTATATCTGCAAAATAATAAATCCTTTTTATTATTTACGGATGGAATCAAATTAAAACTTTATGCTCCTATGGACGTACTTATAATTTTATAGTAAATAAAAATGAGAAACTTAATCCCATGAAATTAATTGGAAAAACATGACGGTGGATTATTGATATTGATTGTTTACTATATTCTTCACATATATTTAATGTAGTTTTTAAGCAAAAGTTATAAATATTGAAAAATATCCTGAATCTGAAATATTAATTTTTATTAATGGAAGCAGGCTTTTTATTGAAAATTCGTAAGTGTACCAACTGGGAGCCTCATTATATACTTTTTTATTTATACTCATTTTATTGACTAGAAATACTTATTGACTAGAAATTATAAGATACTTTTCCAGAAGTTAATCAAATAAATGCTTTTTGTCATTTGTAAAATGATTTTTACTTAAAGATTCAGAAAAATATGGACTATTTTTAGGAACAAATATCAAATACAATAATAAAAAGAGTAAAAGTTTTAAGGGTCTGTTATTATCATCAGCTCTAAGAACAATAAATAACTATAATTCAAATATTTATTTAAGGATGTACGTTCAACAAATATTTTCTGCCTCGAATTCCTTTCAAATAAAAGAATGAATAAACATTAAATAAACAGCCATATTTATGTTTCCAACAAAACCATTTTCAATAAAAAGCATTCCAAACAATAATATATTGATTATCCAATCATCTTTTGAACGGAGCAACCGAACAAATCCACTCTTTTCTTAAATGGCAAAATAAGCGGAACTCGCATATGCGAAATTATTTTTTTGTTTTAATATTTGTGTTGCTTCTTGAAAAACAGAGGAATAACATTTTTGCATTATCTGTAATGATGCAGAATAGAAGAAAACTTTCATTCAATAACGCGCAATTGGTTGTTGCCATTCAAATGATGCTTAATCGAACGAAAGAATTTATTCTTTATGAGCAAAACGATTTTTCATGCAACATTAGTCGAATTTTATTCAATTCTTTGTTATTTTCATCTCAAAATGTGTGTATGCCTAAGATATGGTTGCATAATTTTCGAGTTTTTTAACTATCGTATTTGTTGGAAATAATTGATTTTACATTGTTAAGATAATTTAATTTATTATTATTAAATCATCGTTAACTGTATTATTGATTGTTAATGTTACTGTATTATAGACACTTAAATTTATTCTTCATGAGCAAACGATTTTCATGCAACATAAGTCGAATTTTTTACAATTCTTTTTGTTATTTTCCTCTCAAAATGTTTATAAAGATATGGTAGTATAATTTCCTGTTTTTAATCTTTTAAAAATTGTAGAAAATAATTATGTTTTATATTTTTAGCTAATTTAATTTTTATTATTATTAAATCAGCGTTAACTGCTAAAAATGGATAATATTACAATATTATAACTGTTAAATTTATTCTTTAGGCGCAAACGATTTTCATGCAACGTTAATCGAATTTTATTCAATTATTTTTTGTTTTCCTCTCAAAATGTTTATAAAGATATGGTTGTATAATTTTCTAATTTTAACTTTCATAAAATTTGTAGAAATAATTAAGGTCTATATTGTTTAGTTAATTTAATTTTGTTATTATTAAATTATCTTTATTTTAAACTGTTAAAGCGTTTCTTTCTGAAATGATTCTTGAAAAAAATGAAATTAATCCTTATTTTTTATTCCGTAGATTTTTGATGGTAATACATTGACAATTAAAAATGAAAAGAATTCGAGAGTTTAATTCTTGAACTGTATTACAAATAGTTTTTTTCTTTACACTTTTTATATAAATATATAAATTTTGATTTATTTCCTATGAGTATTATAGATACTTAATTTTTAAATATTTCTTATAAATACATTTGTGTAAAATTGCCAATATACATACTTCGAAATTGAGAAAAATAGCGAAACAGATTCGTTTTTATTAAATTTTTATATCCGCCATTAATTACTTTGAGAAAAATTAATTAGTTTTATTTTCTTAAACATGTAAATCACTTATATATTATTTTGAGATGTTTTTTTTTTTTTTTAAATTTCTGATTGCAAATTCCTTTTTATTTATTAAATTATCCAAGACGAAACTTTAAAGGATAATATAATATAGAAAAATCTAGATGGATTATTATATTTATATATATATTATATTTTCGGTTTTACAATTTACTTCTGCAATATTTAAAAGCTCAGTTTTTATTTGAACGTGCTGGTATGTCTTCTTTTGTATGATGATTTATAATTTATTATTACTTATAAATAATATAAAATTATTTACTTATAACAATATTAAAATAATTATTTTATCAAAAAAATGCTGCTTTTGTTTTCAGTTTTGTTGAAAAAAAATTCAATTGTTTTGAATTTGAATTTGTTTATTAAAAGAAAAACTCGCGATATAGAAACAATTATTTAAAATTATATTGAATATCTATTGTGATTTATTGTCTAATTTTTCCTAGTTTATTCAAAATAAATGCAAGTAAAATAAAATATAAAAACCCAAAAAGATTTTGAACTTTACCAACTATTTTTGCTTTGATTAAATGAAATACATAGCCGAATCTAATAAATAATGGTTAATTCAAAAGGTTTTAAATATCTTAAACTAATTCAAATATCATTGCTTTATAAATGTAGTTCTATAAATTTTTAATAAAGAATTTAATCCATTTAAAATTTGTATACATATAACATAATGAGGAATTTAGACTAAATTATGGGAATAAAAATTTATTCCTATACTCCAAAATATATGTACAAATTATGAACTTTGTTTCTAATCATAAATAAAAAGGCCAATTTGCTATTTCTAAAGTTTATTTTCTTTGTCTCTACGGTTATAGAGTCATTTGATATTAACGATTTTAATCGAGATGTTTTATGCATATTTTAAATTTATAAATGTTACACAATATTTCAAATGCTAAATATTATTTTTTATTTTTATTTGATATTAAAAAAATTAACTAATTAATGTATTTAATTTTTAAAAGTGACACATTAACTTTTTTTAAGTAACATGTGTTATCGTCATTTTAAATAAATAGATAATGATATACCTTTTTTTTTTTTTTTAAGTTGGATATTATAGATATAAAACGATTATATATAATATATATCGTTAATATGTATATATAGTTATATATCGTTTTCTACAAAAAATATTTTTTAATTTATTTAATACATATTTGTTAAACAATCTTTTGCTTAGTTTAGTAAATGCAACCGCTGCCTGTGAAAAATGATATTATAGTTTCATAAAATGTATTTGAATTAATCTTGTAAAATAAAGTAAAAATAAATGTAAAGATAAATATAGAAATAATTTACGTGAATTTATGAATTTAGTTCAAGAGAAAAAAAGTTTCTAGTTTTTTACATTATTGATTTTTTTGTTGATTAGATCTACGATTGTATGTGCCAAACAGATGTTTTTATGCATTTTTTTACCCAGTTACACAATTTTCAAATGCCAAGTATTCAATTTTTAAATCTTAAATATATTTGGATATTAACTTTTTTATAAAGTATCATGTGTAATCGTCAATTTAAATAAATAGCTTAATAATATATATTTATTTTTGGTTTTTATAAATATATAAAACGATAATAATAATATAAATAAACGATAATTTTATGATAATAAATAAACGATAATAATATAATAATAAATAAACGATATTATAAATATCGTGTTATAGAAAAATATCTTTTACTTTATTTCATATTTTATAAACAAACTTTGTTTAGTTTAGGTGGTTTGTTCTTACTTGTATATTTGAATTCATCTTTTCGAATAAGTAGAAATAAAATGTAAAGATAAATAGAAATAATTTTTTTTGAATCTATGAATTTATTTCCAGAAAAAAATATTTCTAGTATTTTTTCTGATTAGATCCTATGATTGTATGTACCAAGAAGAAATTTATCTTAAAATGAAACAGCGAATTATTATTTTTCAACGAATATAATTGGTGCTCACAAAACCTTTTTTTTACAAAATGGTAGTTTGAAAACAATCAGAGAACTTCATTCAAGAAATAATTACTCCACCTTTATATCGCTAATTCTTTGAATAATCTACTATTTTTTTACATTTTTAAATTTTTAGTTTCTCTTTTTTTTCATTTTTCTTTCTTTATCAAATACTGTAGAAATCGAAAAATAAAGAAACAGAAAAAAAAAAACTGTTCTCGGTTTAGTTTTTTTTTCTGGATTCAAAATTACAATCGTAATAATAGAAAACAACTGTCTGAAAAGAAATAAAGAATGAAAATGCTTGTGTTTTTTGGAGTTTAAAAATGTTTTTCTATTCTATGCTGCGTAAGTGCTTTGGCTGGCTATTTGAGACATTTTTCAGATATTTCTTTTTCATTCTTTCGATTTTGTACCTTGTAATAGGAGTAAAATAATACTTTATATCTTAAAGATCTTAAAAAAAGTTTTATATTTCCATTTTTGAGCGGTTTAAATTTCCCTATGTAAGGCAAATACTGTTTTCAATTTTGTGATAGATATTAGATATACATTTAGATGTTAGATATATATTAAATTTTTCATTTTGGTATTCAGTTTAAAGACATGGTGCACATAAAAATCAAATTTAAATGTTTCTCGAAATTCTTATTTATTTGTTAAGGTTAATCATAAATTGTTTGGTACACATTTTCAGGTAGTAGGTTGTTTATGCTTCAGAGAAGAAGTTAAGGGTTCGATCTGGTTTTTGCTAAATAAGTTGACTTGACACGATATTTTTATGTTTGTTTGAGCTGTGTATTTCCCTGATTAGATTGTGAGCTGTGTATTTCCCTGATTAGATTGAGAGCTGTATATT
>BPLR01004452.1:0-92729 GCA_021605095.1 Caerostris extrusa | reverse complement strand
GCTTCTATGCACCCTTGCAGCACCCTTCATATACTGAGTTGCGGCCTTCAGTAAAAAGAACTCTTGACGAAAATCAGCCCATTATAAACTAAACGCGTGTACATATATTACATCAGTATTTCTCAAATATAAGTTATCAACCAATATCCCAAGACGATGATGGTAATTTTAATAACAAATATAAAAAAAAAAAGTTATCCTTCCAGTGATACAGAATCTTCTTCAAGATAATAACGCACCTTTCTTGAGCAAAAGCGCCAACACTCTGTTTGAAGTTTTCTGATTCTTGCCTCCTCACACAGGACTCTCATATTACAGTTTTGTATTTAAAAGTTGTAATATGCAACTGTTTACATAATGCTAAATTTACATGAATCTTCAAATACAATTGTTTATCTACAAATGTTTATATAATTTACAAATGTTTATATGAATATACAATCATCTATATAACTCTAAATTTTTACATAATATACAACTGTTTAGATAATACTAAATTTACATGATATATAATTATTTATAATTTGCAGCTGTTTACATAATACTAAATTTACATGAATCTACAATTGATTACATAATTTACAGCTGTTTACATAATACTAAATTTACATGAATCTACAATTGTTTATATATGCAACTGTTTATCTACAATTGTTTATATATGCAACTGTTTATCTACAGTTGTTTATATAACACCAAATTTATATGATAAAGTATTTCATTTGAAGGCTAATATTGGTTATAAGAGTGAAAAAGTATTAAAAGTATTGTTGAAGTAAGGCGCACTTCAATAAAAAAATTCAGTTATCGTATTTAGTTGTACACTACCAGTGATAGGTTATTTTCCTAAATGGTTATTTACAAACTTGTCTTCTAATGCAAAGGATTCTTAAACTCTTCCTTTTAATTGAATTTGATCTTGGAAATATTGATTTGCTGAATCATACACATTACACCAGTTCTGTGCCATTCTTTGGTTACAATATAAATGTGGTGCATCTATACAATTTCAAGAAACATTTTCTTGACTTTATGTACTACATGTTGCAAATTTCTGCAGATTCGGAACCATTTTAACAACACATTGGATCCCCTGAAAATCACTTTTAAAAAAGATTTAATTATACATTTTTAAATCAAACACACTGCAGAATGAAAATCAAACTCACTGCAAAATGAATTATGTTCATTTTGGAATGAACTAAATTAAAGGCTCCACATTAAAGGTTCTCACTGAATGCATAAAGGGTCAAATGTTTTTAAAGTAGATGCTTTAAAAAATAATAACTAAACATAAAAATTCCAAATTCAAATTCAGATTCTGGTAAAGTTAGAAAATGCACCAATTTTTAAAACTTTTCCCTCGAAATTTTATTGAGATGTATTTTTATCCCCTTCGGGAATGAAAGAAGTTTATTAATACATTAGAATTTTCAGATTTTACTTTTGATATCCAATTTCATTATTACAATGCTTTCAACCTTATTTTGCAAAATTTTGAATCAATTTATATTTATAATGATTGAAAATGATGCTCTATAACGACTGGGAAGTCACTGAAAACATTTAAATGAAAGAACAACCGATAAAGAAAAACTTGCATTTAATAAAAAAAAAAAAAAAAAAAATTAAACTATACAGAAAACTCATTTAAAATAATGTTTACAATTTGGACAAACAAGTATTTGAACGAAAATTTTCAAAAATGCCGCTATTGTGAGAAATTTAAAAAATGCTGCAATACTAATTGTCATAAATTAACTGAGATTCCATTTTTCTTTAAGAGTCATTTGTTTATGAAAATGGAAGAGGAAATTTCGACATTATTATACCAATGCATGATATCCATTTCGTTGTTACATCTTTCAATGCTTTATTTGCAAAATTTTGAATTAACTTATATCTATAGTGATTTAAAAGCGATGCTCTATAACGATTGGGAAGTCACTCAAAACAAATTACAAATCATAATAAAAATTCACAACTGATAAGAAAACTTGCATTTAATAAACAATCTATAAAAAGATTTCAACTATACAGAAAACTCATTTAAAGTAATATTTACAATTTGGACAAAAAAGTATTTGAACGAAAGCTTACAAAATGCCGTTATTGTGAGAATTTTTTTTTTTTTAAAAAGGCTGTAATACACTTGCCATAAATTAACTTGAGATTTCATTTTCTTTTAGGAGTCATTTGTTTATGAAAAAATAAAAGAGAAAATGTCGCAATTAATATACCCAGGAAAAAAAAAAAAAAATCAGTGAAATAGAAAGCAGTTTAGAAATCTAGATGTTTATTTGGACTACTTGTCTGAAACTTTGCCAAGTTCTTTCTCGTAATTGATTTAGCCATCCATTTAGATAACAATTTTCCAGTCATTGGGTTATTTTTACCCCAACTATTCTCATCGAAATTTAAACACTTTTACCAAACAATCACGCAGTCGCAACTTATTTATATTTTGTAATATTTAACCTAAATATATATCTTATTTGTTAAGAGTGTATTAAAAAAATATTCTCAATGAAATTTAAACACTTTTCAACTAATATTTTCAAAATTTTTATAATCAAAAAATATCAATTCAGAAACAGGCTATCAATTATTGTTCAAGTATTATAAAATTAAAATTTATAATGAATTCGATAAAGTTTATTAATACGTAAAAATTAATTTCCAAATTTAAATTTTATAATAGAATAATAACTTGAAATCATGTTATATAGATGTTTTATTTATTTTTTAAATAATTTTTGATAGAATAATATTTCTTTTAAATCAAAGAAATAGATATATTATTTTTAGATTAATTAAAATTATAGATACTTGAAAATTGGTGGATAATTAAATGCTTATGCATTTTTACAATAAATATCTCAAAAATGTTATTATTCTTCTTAAGCATTTTAAATTAACTATGAATAAAATTAATATCAAATTAATAAATATATTATATTATAATTAATAGAATATTATGATGAAATCATCAAAAAGTTATTTTTGACGATTTCTTAAAATAGATGAGCATTAATTTCATGTTTTGAAAAAATCCTTCCATCATTATAATGACGAAACAATAGTAATTTTCGCCCACTGATTTTCTAATGTTGTTAAGATTACTATAGTCCGACCACTTTTGGAGCGGAAAATTGTTAAGTGGCCAAGTGACTGATTCAAAAGAGCAGTGTCATAGAACGAAATATCATTTAGGAGGGATTTTAATTACAATAAAAAACAATTTAATTTTTAACAAATGAAGTTTCAGGTTACTATATTAAAAAAGAAAAACTAGATGAAAAAAATTCCACTCTAGCTGTTACGTTTTTCTTTCGAATCAGCTTTGAACCGAACCTATTTAGCGAGCACCCATAACAAGTCATTGATTCTTACATTTTAGCGGTTAAACATGATGTTTTACATTCCACGCTATGCGCGATTGGACAATACAAATACTAAAAATTATTAGATTTTCATTACCACAATTGTAGAAGCGTATTTAAAAGGCACTTGATTCTGTTTCTAAAATTTAAAGAAATAAGATTAGGGAAAAAATTGAGTTTAGATAAATTTAATTACAAAAATAAAAAGACACAATGAAAGTATAATTAAAAAAAAATTTTTTTAACTTTTATCATTATTATGAGTAGATTTTAAATATTTTCTTTTACTTTATTAGCATAAAGGGAATAATGCTTACATAAATTTTATGACTGGTATTTTGTAAATAATCTTACATTTTATAACTAGTATTTCGTAAATGAATCTTGAATTTTATTCACTGTTATGTATAAGGAGTAAAATACCCTAATTTCAATGAATAAATGAATGGTTTTTACTAATGAACCCTTTATACTACACTATTAATGGATGCTTTATAATACGATTATACTTTTAATATCATGAATAATTACTGCTTACATAAATTTTACAACTGATTTCATAAATGAATCTTATATTTTATTTACTATTTTTGCATAAGAATGTAAAATACCATAATTGCAGTAAATAAACGAAAGGTGCGGAAATACCTAATTTACTGTGCTGGGTAGATAGGCCGTTTTAACAAAAAATTTATTCCTTATTTATTTATTTTGAAAATTTTTCTGATTCTTTAAATTATAAAAGGGTTCCAAAGTCAGAATGCTTATTGTCATTCATTAATATATTGAATTATTTATTATTTTGCATAAGTATAATTAACATGAAGAAATATTTCTTACATACATTTTATAACAGAGTTTCGTAAATGAACCTTAAATTTTACAATAAGGGAACTCAAAAGGAATAAAATACCACAATTGCAATAAATAAATAAATATCTTTACTAATAAATACTTTATACTACATCATACTTTATTAGCATGGAGAAATATTGCTTACATAAATTTTATAACTGGGATTTCGTAAATAAATCTTAAATTTTATTTATTATTATGTATAAGGAAGTAAAATACCACAATTGCAACATATGATTGAATTGGTGAAATACCTAATTTACTGTGTTGGTAGATATGTCATTTTAACAAACAGTTTATTCCATATATATTTAATTATTATTTTTCAAAAATGTTTCTGATTCTTTAAATTATAAAGGGTTCCAAAGTCAGAATTTTTATTTTCATTCATTAATTATTCATTTATTTACTATTATGTATAAGTATAATTAACACGAAGAAATATTGCTTACATAAATTTTATAACTGGGATTTCGTAAATGAATCTTAAATTTTATTTATTATTATGTATATAGGAAGTAAAATACCACAATTGCAATACATAATTGAATGGAGAGGAATATATTTACCTTTTTATATATTTCCATATATTTTTTATATATTTAATTTTTTTCCAAAAATGTTTCTAATTCTTTAAATTATAAAGGGTTCCAAAGCCAGCATTGATATTTGCCATACTAAACTGTTAACCAAAATGATAAAAAAAAAAATGCAACCACTCTTAAAAGCCCTTAAAGAGAATTAGTATTTAAACATGTATCTAAAACACAGAGAGCTCGAGCAAGATGTTGATAATAAATCAATTTTTTATTGATTACTAAATTATTTGAGACTTTTCTGAATCTGCTAACAGCAGACTTCTCTTATTGCTTTTGAATCAGCTGCACGAGGCATCATAATTAAAAGCTCATCAGCGTGTTTAAGTGATTCACCTGCATGTTAATCTTCAGACAGGGAGATTAGTTGCCTACCTTTATTACTATTTCTTTTCAACCTATCACAGAAATTAAATTTGCCATCCTATCTTAAGGCATAAATAAAAAAAAATTGAAAACCGATACTTATTAAACTATGTCATGTGAATATGTTGGGATGTTTTTTTTTTTTGTAAATTTCTTTTTACAAATTAAAAGCAGGACTCAGTTTTGAGAAGGTACCTGAAAAGGTAAGTTTAAATTGATTCAGTATTATGGTGGCTTTTGTTTCCTTTTCAAGACATTTTTTTTAAATGGTTATTAAAAATCTTGCACTTTGGTTTTTGATGAGTGTTTTTAATTCAATTGATGGTTAAGTTATATAAACACATTTAATCTTACATTGAGATATTTAAAGATTTAAACAAAAACTTTTGGCAAAATTTAAGATATTTATGAAAATGCTATGTATCATTAACTACGTAGTTATAAAGATGAAATGAAGATATCTAGATCTAACTAAAATTGCAATTGACTTATTTTCCTCCAAATTTGGTGGTATACTACTTAAAAAAGTCCACCTCAATTTTTTATAATATTGTTATATGAAGATTGCAATAATTATGTAAGGTAAAATTTACCTTTAATAATATATTCTTATTAAAGGTAAATTTGAAAGATCAATCAACGATTGATTCCACATTATGATGACGTTTGTTATCTTTTCCAAGACATTTTTTAAATGGTTATTAAAATTCTTGTTCTTTGACTTTCGATGAGTGTATCTTTTGAGTAGTTTCGTAATCGTACATTAAGATTTAAACTAATAACTTTTGGCAAAATTTAATAATCTTAGATATTTATGAAAATGTTATGTATCATTAACTACGTAGTTATAAAGATGAAAGGAAGATATCTGGATCTAATTAATTTATTTCACTCCAAAATTGAATGTATGCTACTTAAAAAATCCAGCTCAATTGATAGTTTTATAATACTTTTACATGAAGTTATGCTCGTGTGTCGCTTTAAATGTGTTTCAGTTAAACTGATGTTTTTCTCTGTTATTTATACAAAAACATCAGTTTAACTCAAAAAAGTTAAATTGGTTTTTGAAATCCATATGAACACTTATATGTATTTTAAGTTATATACCAAATTATTGTTTTTATGCATATGAATTACAGGACACTAAGTCTGACTGCGAATTGTAGATATATCACATGATTTTTCATTATGATAGTTTCACTAAAACAATCCTTATAAAGGAAAAAAAAAAAATATAAAAATGCATCAAAAAGTGATTTTCCATTTATTTAATAATAAAATACTTGAGTTCTTTTTAAATGGGTGAATTTAAAATATGTATAATAAATTTTTATAGATGTAAACTTTGTAATCAACCAGGTTTTAAATTAAATCAACATTAGATTTATAATATTTAATGAAATATGTATGACTTGAAATACATTGTAGGCAGTAGTTCTCAAACTCATAACTTGAGTTCTCTTTAACAAACGACAGTACTATACTGTCACTACCGAAACCTACCTCTTTTATTTTACAAAATAGACAACATATGGTAAATTTAACTTTTAATTCAATTTAATTTTTAATAGCAGTACATGAAATTTTTTGCACAATAAAATAGTAGGTAACGAAATATTACTGCTTCTTCAATGGCACAATAGCCCCATGGTGGGCCAAGGCCGTCGGCCTACTAACAGATTCAGGAATATGAATTTTTTTTTTTTTTTACGTGGTAGGGCTGTAAGACACCCATCAGTGATATTAAACGTGACCTTCAATTTAAAGTGAAATCCGAACCACTACATCCATCCATGGCAAAGCCGGGACTCGAACCTTAAACCTTAAAAAACTCGGCCATCAGGCCACAATGCTATCGCTTTCAAATAATAAATATATATTGAAATGAAAAGATTAAAAATATTTGAATTCTCTCAAAAAGATTAAACTTCAATATAATGAGTAGTTTTTTTTTTTTTTTTTTTTTCATTGGGAAGGCAAAATTAAGACACGTAAAATATTTGAAAATGCCTTTCAGTTGTACACAAATATCTCACGGATTAAATATTAAAAAAATACAATATTAATGATTTAGGTACAGTTAATTTTGTGGATTTTATATTTTTAAAAATTAAAGCAATTGATTCATCCAGAGCGATTGGGAAATGGTAATATTTCAAAATACAGGAAGATAGTCCTCCCATTTCATACCTTTCTTCCCAAAGTCTAGTTTTCAGAATACATTTTTTTTCCAAAACGTGGTATAATATCAGAAATGAATTTTCCTATTTCATTAGAAACATTAAGTCTTGGTCAATAGGTTGACTTAGTATCTGCTACAACAAAATAGTCTAATAAAATCAGTCAACAAAATAGTCAACAAATAGTCAACAAAATAGTCAACAAAATAGTCAACAAATAATCTCTCATAATATTACTAAAAAGAATCTTTCATATTAAGAACGTATATGCAAAATTTCTATAAAGATTATTCTTTTGTAACTAATTTATAGACAATACATATAGCCAATAAATAAAGACAATGCCTAGACATTAATAATGCATAGACAGATAATAATAGCCAATGAAAATAATAATAATTTTGAAATTCCTACAAAATGTGTAAGTGCATTAAAATTTTTTCAAAATTTTACTTTTGCAATTTTTATAAATCGTTTAAATAATTATAATTTTTATCTCACAAATATATTAATCGTTTTCTATTCTTGGGGTTCTCATTCATGAATTGAGAAACGTTTCTTATAGCAAAAGAAGAATTCATTTGAAATATGAATATCCTTTTCATAGCTACTACATTTGAGTCATTTGAAATGTGAAGTACCCAACTTTTTTTATTCAATGAAAATAATAACAATTTTGAAATTCATAATTAAAATAACCTAACCTGGTGTTTCGTCCCATAGCTTCAGAAACATTTCTTATAGAAAAGAAAAGTGAGATATTTTTCATTTTATTTCAAATGTATTTGTCAGCATTTATGTTTTTTATAATCAATGAAAAGACTAAAAATTTTATAAATCATAATAAGAGGGTACATTAAAAATTTTCACACTTTTATTCTCATTAGGAAGTTTCTTTCTCATACTTAGAGAAACATTTTTATAGCGAAAGAAATGCGAGCAATGTTTCATTTCATCTGAAATTGTACTGTCTTTTTGTTTTATATTGCCAAAGTATTTGACCCATGTGAAATATGATAGTCAGTACCTATACAATTTATAGCCATTGAAAAGAATAACAATTTTGAAATATAGTATCTACTTAGTATCTGCTACAGCAAAATGGTCAATTTCTCATGATATTACTAGAAAAAACTTTCATATTAAAAACTTATATTCAAAATTCCAATAAAGATAATTGTTTTGTAGCAAATGCATGGACAATACATATTATACAAATCATCATTATCATCATCATCAATAGCACGAAAGCCCAGAGAGGGCCATGGCTTTCCTTTGAAGAGATTTCCATGCAATCCTCTGGGTGACAATGGCCCTTCAATTTTTAACCTTTAGTACAGCAAAATCTTTGTCAACTGCATCTATCCATCGTAACTTGGGTCGTCCTCTTCCTCTATGTCCCTGTGGCTTTGCCAAAAACAAGCCTTTTTATAGGTTTTAAATCATTCATTCTAAATACTTCAGCAGCCCAGTTTAATCTATTGATCTTAATAAATTTTTGATATCTGTATCTTGATAGCCTTTATAAATTTTTGCGTTATACATATCAAATAAAAAGAATAATAATTTTAAAATTCCCTATTAAAGTGCACGTACATTAAAATGTTTTCCCAATTTTACTTTTTTTGTTATTTTTCTAATTCATTTAAACAAATATAATTTTTATCATTTAGAGATATTAACCGTTTCCTGTTTTTGGAGTCTTGCCTCATAGTTTTTGAGAAACATTTTTTTTTATAGTGGAAGAAAAGTGAGTTGTTTTACTTTTCTGTTTTGAAATGTAACAATCAGTACCTTTGTTTTTTTATAGCCAAAGTATTTGAGAAGCATGAAATATGACAGTCAGAACCTATACAATTTATAGCCATTGAAACGAATAAAATTTTGAAATATAATATCTGGTACAGCAAAATGGTCAATTTCTCATGATATTACTAAAAGAAACTTTCATATCAAAAACATATATGCAAAAACTCCTATAAAAATAATTCTTTTGTAGCAAATGTATATTATTATAAATATGAATAATACAATACACAAATATTATAATATATACACAATAATATGAATAATATAATACATATTATAGTCAATGAAAATAATAATAATTTTAAAATTCCCTATTAAAGAGTACGTGCATTAAAATGTTTTCCCAATTTTACTTTTACTTTATTCCTAATTTTTATCGTTTAGAGATATTAATCGCTTCCTATCCTGTGGGTCTCGCCACACAGTTTGAGAAATATCTTTTATAACGAAAGAAAAGTAAGTTGTTTTTCATTTCTGTTTTGAAATGTAACTGTCAGTACCTAAAAAAGAAAAAAAGAAAGAAAACTTTCTCCAACTGACATGAAAAACAACGGAAATTCCCATTGTAGAAGTACATATGCTTGACGAAGGGCAAAAGCCTAATAATGTATGGGGTTTCATGTATTCGTGCGACGACAATGCATTGCCTCCGTAAGCTAGTGCGCGAAAAGCATAGCCACACTATTATGCAGCTTAAACCCCCTAAAGCACGCACACTTTTAGATCTCTACGTCTGCTGTACCCCACTTAGTATTTAGTTGGTTACAGCGGCATATGTTACAGTTCCCACGGACAACTTTAGCCAAGTCTTTAATTTCTGGAGTTCGCTGTATATTTTGAGACGAAAAATTTCGACTGTTTGGACGGTAAAATCAGTTTTCCAAGAGAGCATGAGTTTGCTGTGTTTTCGTTTTTTTTTTCTTTTTTTCTTTTTCTTTTCTTTTCTCTCTTTCTCTCTTCCTTTTATTTTGTTATTTTTTTTTTTTCGGTATGTAATTTTTGGCGGCAAAAAGATTAATGAGTTCAGAAATCGATAAATTTTAATTAGCAGTTTTATCGGGTGGCTGCTATTCTTGACATTTAATACCATTTCGTGGTAGGAAAAATGTGTACGTGTTAAACCTCTAGCCCTGAAATAATTTATGAATCTGCGAGGGATTTTTCGCAGGGCTAATCGGAACTGGAGGCTTCAGATTTCTGGCCGAAAAAAATCTAATGAACTACAGCGCTATGTGGCTGTAGGAAAGGGCGGGAGACAAATTTATATAAAGTTTCGAAAACCGATGTTGAGAATAAAGAATGAATTAGAATTTTTAGAAAAGTAGGATGGGAAATATTCTTTGGAAGAAAACATCCAAAATTACTTATATTCTGCGAAACACAAATTATCCCCGTTTAATGCACCAATCAATCTTCTTGACAATAATAAATTTTTTGATGAACTTCATTTTAGATCTCAGCTCGCAGAGTTACTGGATGAAGATTTTTATCAATAAAAATTTTAAATGAATTTAAACAAAGTCTTGAAGATTTATGCTGTACCATGCTAATTTACAGTTTGGAATTGTTGAGTTCTCCAGGAGCAACAAAATTGTTTTATCCGAATAATGTTTAGGAAATAAAAATGTAGATATGAGTGATATGAAAGTATATCAAAAGTATTTATTAGGAACTTTAAAAGGAATTTCTTTTTAATTGATAACATATGATTTTTCTTAGATAAAACTACGAATAGCAATTTTATTGAATAAGGAAATTAACACTTTTAAATTTATTTTGGATTATAATTGTGCTCTGTTGCTGAATTAATAGATTTTTGTTTTACCTTTCTAACATTTTTTAAACTATTTTTACCAAAAATAACTAAAATAGATATTGAATTTGTAAGTAGCTATTTAAAAAAAAAAATGTAAGAAGCTTTAGATTTAGTTTCATGAAAGTACCTGAAAAGGTAGATTTAAATTGATTCAGTATTATGATAACTTTTTTACATTTTCAAGATATTTTTTAAATGGTTATTAAAAATCTTGTATTTTTGGCTTTTGATAAGTGTATCTTTTGAATTTTTTTTTTTTTTTTTAAATTCAATTGAAGATTAAGTTATATAAACTCATTTAATCGTACATTGTGATATTTAAAGATTTAAACAAACTTTTGGCAAAATGCAATAATCTTAGATATTTAAGAAATAGTTATGTATCATTTACTATGTTGTTATAAAGATCAAATGAAGATATCTTGTTCTAATTAAAATTGCCATTAACTTATTTCTCATCAAAATTGCCATTAACTTATTTCTCATCAAAATTGCCATTAACTTATTTCTCATCAAAATTGCCATTAACTTATTTCTCATCAAAATTGCCATTAACTTATTTCTCATCAAAATTGCCATTAACTTATTTCTCATCAAAATTGGACGTACATTACTTTAAAAAAATCCGCTAAATTTTTATAATATTGTTATATAAAGGTAGTAATAATAATTATGTAAGTAAAATTTAATTTCAATAATATATTCTTATTTAAGGCAAATTTAAAAGATTAATCAAAGATTGATTCAGCATTATGGTGACTTTTGTTACCTTTCCAAGACATTTTTTAAATGGTTATTAAAATTTTGTATTTTTGACTTTTGATGAGTATAACTTTTGAAAAGTATCTTTTAATTCAATTTATGGTTCAATTTATGAAATATTCTTTGAAAGGAAACATTCGAAATTACTTTTATTCTGCGAAACCCAAATTATCCCCGATTTTGCACCAATCAATCTTATTGACAATAATAAATTTTTTTGATGAACTTCATTTTAGATCTCAGCTTGCAGAGTTACGGTATGAAGATTTTTTATCAATAAAAATTTTAAGTGAATTTAAACAAAGTCTTGAAAATTTATGCTGTACCATGATAATTTGCAGTTTGGAATTGTTGAGTTCTCCAGCACCAACACAATTGTTTTATCCGAATAATATATTGAAAATAAAAATGCAGATATGAAGGATATGAAAGTATATCAAAAGTATTTATTATATTCTTTAAAGGGAGTTTGTTGTTAATTGATAACATATGGTTTTCTTAGAAAAACTACGAGCAGCAAAATTATTTGCGATGAAATACAATTTTATTGAATAAGGAATATCAACTCTTTTAAATTTACTGTTTGGAATTGTTGAGTTCTCAAGAAGCAGCAAAATTGTTTTGTCTGAATAATGTTTAGAAAATAAAAAATGTAAGTATGAGTGATATGAAAGTTTATCAGAAGTATTTAATAGGAACTTTAAAGGAATTTCTTGTTGATTGATAACATATGATTTTCTCAGCTAAAACTAAGAAAAGAAAAATTATTTGCAATTAAATATAATTTTATTGAATAATTAATATCAACACTTTTAAATTTACAGTTTGGAACTGTTGAGTTCTCAAGCAGCAGCAAAATTGTTTTGTCTGAATAATGTTTAGAAAATAAAAAATGTAAGTATGAGTGATATGAAAGTTTATCCGAAGTATTTAATAGGAACTTTAAAAGGAATTTCTTGTTGATTGATAACATATGATTTTCTTAGCTAAAACTAACGAACAGAAAAAAAATTATTTGCAATGAAATACAAATTTTATTGAATAAGGAATATCAACACTTTTAAATTTACTGTTTGGAATTGTTGAGTTCTCAAGAAGCAGCAAAAAATTGTTTTGTCTGAATAATGTTTAGAAAATAAAAAATGTAAGTATTTAGTGATATGAAAGTTTATCAAAAGAAGTATTTAATAGGAACTTTAAAAGGAATTTCTTGTTGATTGATAACATATGATTTTCTCAGCTAAAACTACGAAAAGAAAAAAATTATTTGCAATTAAATACAACTTTATTGAATAAGGAATATCAACACTTTTAAATTTACAGTTTGGAACTGTTGAGTTCTCAAGCAGCAGCAAAATTGTTTTGTCTGAATAATGTTTAGAAAATAAAAATGTAAGTATGAGTGATATGAAAGTTTATCAGAAGTATTTAATAGGAACTTTAAAAGGAATTTCTTGTTGATTGATAACATATGATTTTCTCAGCTAAAACTAAGAAAAGAAAAAATTATTTGCAATTAAATACAACTTTATTGAATAAGGAATATCAACACTTTTAAATTTACAGTTTGGAACTGTTGAGTTCTCAAGCAGCAGCAAAATTGTTTTGTCTGAATAATGTTTAGAAAATAAAAAATGTAAGTATGAGTGATATGAAAGTTTATCAGAAGTATTTAATAGGAACTTTAAAAGGAATTTCTTGTTGATTGATAACATATGATTTTTCTCAGCTAAAACTAAGAAAAGAAAAAAATTATTTGCAATTAAATACAACTTTATTGAATAAGGAATATCAACACTTTTAAATTTACAGTTTGGAACTGTTGAGTTCTCAAGCAGCAGCAAAATTGTTTTGTCTGAATAATGTTTAGAAAATAAAAAATGTAAGTATGAGTGATATGAAAGTTTATCAGAAGTATTTAATAGGAACTTTAAAAGGAATTTCTTGTTGATTGATAACATATGATTTTCTCAGCTAAAACTGCGAACAGAAAAAAAATTATTTGCGATGAAATACAACTTTTATTGAATAAGGAATATCAACACTTTTAAATTTACAGTTTGGAACTGTTGAGTTCTCAAGAGCAGCAAAATTGTTTTGTCTGAATAATGTTTAGAAAATAAAAAATGTAAGTATGAGTGATATGAAAGTTTATCAGAAGTATTTAATAGGAACTTTAAAAGGAATTTCTTGTTGATTGATAACATATGATTTTCTCAGCTAAAACTAAGAACAGAAAAAAAATTATTTGCAATTAAATACAATTTTATTGAATAAGGAATATCAACACTTTTAAATTTACTGTTTGGAATTGTTGAGTTCTCAAGAAGCAGCAAAATTGTTTTGTCTGAATAATGTTTAGAAAATAAAAAATGTAAGTATGAGTGATATGAAAGTTTATCAAGAAGTATTTAATAGGAACTTTAAAAAAGGAATTTCTTGTTGATTGATAACATATGATTTTCTCAGCTAAAACTACGAACAGAAAAATTATTTGCAATTAAATACAACTTTATTGAATAAGGAATATCAACACTTTTAAATTTACAGTTTGGAATTGTTGAGTTCTCAAGAAGCAGCAAAATTGTTTTGTCTGAATAATGTTTAGAAAATAAAAAATGTAAGTATGAGTGATATGAAAGTTTATCAGAAGTATTTAATAGGAACTTTTTAAAAGGAATTTCTTGTTGATTGATAACATATGATTTTCTCAGCTAAAACTAAGAACAGAAAAATTATTTGCAATTAAATACAACTTTATTGAATAAGGAATATCAACACTTTTAAATTTACAGTTTGGAACTGTTGAGTTCTCAAGCAGCAGCAAAATTGTTTTGTCTGAATAATGTTTAGAAAATAAAAAATGTAAGTATGAGTGATATGAAAGTTTATCAGAAGTATTTAATAGGAACTTTAAAAGGAATTTCTTGTTGATTGATAACATATGATTTTCTTAGCTAAAACAACGAACAGAAAAAATTATTTGCAATTAAATACAACTTTATTGAATAAGGAATATCAACACTTTTAAATTTACTGTTTGGAATTGTTGAGTTCTCAAGAAGCAGCAAAATTGTTTTGTCTGAATAATGTTTAGAAAATAAAAAATGTAAGTATGAGTGATATGAAAGTTTATCAGAAGTATTTAATAGGAACTTTAAAAGGAATTTCTTGTTGATTGATAACATATGATTTTCTCAGCTAAAACTGCGAACAGAAAAATTATTTGCAATTAAATACAACTTTTATTGAATAAGGAATATCAACACTTTTAAATTTACAGTTTGGAACTGTTGAGTTCTCAAGCAGCAGCAAAATTGTTTTGTCTGAATAATGTTTAGAAAATAAAAAATGTAAGTATGAGTGATATGAAAGTTTATCAGAAGTATTTAATAGGAACTTTAAAAGGAATTTCTTGTTGATTGATAACATATGATTTTCTTAGCTAAAACAACGAACAGAAAAAATTATTTGCAATTAAATACAATTTTATTGAATAAGGAATATCAACACTTTTAAATTTACTGTTTGGAATTGTTGAGTTCTCAAGAAGCAGCAAAATTGTTTTTGTCTGAATAATGTTTAGAAAATAAAAAATGTAAAGTATGAGTGATATGAAAGTTTATCAGAAGTATTTAATAGGAACTTTAAAAGGAATTTCTTGTTGATTGATAACATATGATTTTCTCAGCTAAAACTAAGAAAAGAAAAAATTATTTGCAATTAAATACAACTTTATTGAATAAGGAATATCAACACTTTTAAATTTACAGTTTGGAACTGTTGAGTTCTCAAGCAGCAGCAAAATTGTTTTGTCTGAATAATGTTTAGAAAATAAAAAATGTAAGTATGAGTGATATGAAAGTTTATCAGAAGTATTTAATAGGAACTTTAAAAGGAATTTCTTGTTGATTGATAACATATGATTTTCTTAGCTAAAACAACGAACAGAAAAAATTATTTGCGATGAAATACAATTTTATTGAATAAGGAATATCAACACTTTTAAATTTACTGTTTGGAATTGTTGAGTTCTCAAGAAGCAGCAAAATTGTTTTGTCTGAATAATGTTTAGAAAATAAAAAATGTAAGTATGAGTGATATGAAAGTTTATCAGAAGTATTTAATAGGAACTTTAAAAGGAATTTCTTGTTGATTGATAACATATGATTTTCTCAGCTAAAACTACGAACAGAAAAAAATTATTTGCAATTAAATACAATTTTATTGAATAAGGAAAGTTACTATAATTTTATTAAATTTACTTTGCATTATAATTGGGCTGTGTTGCTAAATTAATTGATTTTTGTTTTATCTTTTCTATCATTTGTTTAACTATTTTTACCAAAAGTAACTAATATAGATAGTCAATTAGGAAGTAGTTTTTTAAAAAAAAAAATGTAGGAAATTTAAAAAAAAAAAAAATTTTAAAGGATTTATTTTTTACATGTTACAAATGAAAATTTTACTTGCCATTGGATTTTGGAGAGTTGTTTTAATTAGTTTAAAAAATTACTCTAATTGTAAAAACAAAGGTATAATTATGTAAAACGTACCATTATTAAAATTGTACATTAAATACTTTACTAATTATGTTCATGCAAAGAAGATAAAATAAAAAATTTCTTCATAAAATAATCAGCAGAAAATATACGTTGTAATACAGACTACTACAATCATCATCAGAACAACTCATTTGAGTAATTTACGTTCTTGAGAAAGTTTAGAAAAGAAAAACTTTTTCAAACAATTTAATAATTTTACCACAATAAATATTAATTTTATTTATAAAAACTTTATTTCAATTTTTTTATTAGGATAGCTACTGAAAGAAATTTTTAAATCATGTGATTGTTTTGATTATATTTGTTTACTGTCCCTCTTTTAACGATGCTAAGTATATATGATAATTGCTTGGAGTTGTAAATGTAAGGACTTATTATAGATTACTGTAAAATGTACAAAAAACCCCCAAATTTTTACACATTTTTTTCTGTGATATATATATATATATATATACTACAGGTTTCTTGATTTTCGTAGTATTTGCTGGTTTTTGTTGTTTAACGGTTAATAGCAGCGATCTTCAACTTTTTTTGTTCGCTTACCCTGAAACGAAAATAATTAAAAGTTATACCACATATAATATGTATAATATAATATAATATATTAGAGGCCTGATGGCCGGGTGACTCGCGTTCGGTGCTACAGGTTTCGGCTTCAAGTCCTGGCGGTGCCAGGGATGTTTGTAGTGGTTCGGAATCCACTTTAAACTGTAGGTCCCGGTCTAATATGACTGTTGAAAGTAGGGCTGACAACCCTACCCTATGAAAGAAACCATCCATTGTTTCGAAATCTGCCAGTAGGCAGACGGTCTTAACCCACCAAGGAGCTGTTTCGCCAATGAAGAAGAAAAAGATTGGATCGTTTTGGATACGAAATTTAAAAAAAGTAATTAAAAAAAACCAAAACTAAATTATTCTTCATTTAAAAAAATTCGCTTCAGAAGAAACTAAAAGGGCATTATATTTAGGTTAAAAACATAATTATATACATACACAAATATAAATACTTCCATTAATAATTTTCCATAAGTTATTGTATCATTGATGTCTGATCTATTTAGTAATACTGACAATTCCCTAAAATAGACTTCCGTCTCTCCATGTAATCACAGAGCCCAGACCACCAGAATCTCTCTAAAAGCATCTGTTGAGGGCCATTCACTGGAGACGAACATCCATTACTCTCATAATCGATCGAGATAATTCTTGTGGTTCTGCTGGACACGAAAATTGTTTTGCCATGTGATTCCACAAGAGAAAAAAGCAAGGAAAAGACAGACAAACAATTTAATCCTTGCCTAACTCGCAGTGTTCAAAGAGCCATTATCTGATCTGATAATCTACAGCAATCGCGTGTACCAGTGATTAATGTAGGCGCAGCAATTTTTATCCGTATTCATTGATTCTATGGACTTGGATTCGGGAAGAAGAATTTTTTTTTTTTTGTTCAAGGAAGGTCACCAATTTAATTTACTTTTATTCTAAGACTTGAGTCTCCCCCCCCTTTTCTTTTTCCACCTTCCACGTCTTTGTAGTAATTTAATAAATCACCAGCCGTTTTATAAATGGTTAGTCATCTTAGCTGATTCCCGTTCAAACGTTTTATTCACTGATGGTACTGGACGACTTTAAGAAATGTATATTATTGCAGATAGAAAATCTGTTTACATGAAGACATTACCGCTTTTTTTCCCCAGGCAATTCTTTAGTAGGTAAAGTTTAATTAATCCTGTTTATTTGTCTATACTGCAGCCAAACAATCCGTTCAATTTTATACTTTTATGGTACTGGGCGAGTTTGAGAAATGTATATTATTGCTGATACGAAATCTGTTTACATGAAGACATTACCGCATTTTTTTCTAGGCATTTCTTTAGTAGGTAAAGTTAAATAATTAATCCTGTTGATGTGTCTATACTCTAAGCAAACAAGCTGTTCAACCGTTTTATTCTTTGATGGTACTGGACTAGTTTAAGAAATGTATATTATTGCTGATACGAAATCTGTTTACATGAAGACATTACCGCATTTTTTTTCCATAAAAACAAATTAAAGTTGGTGAACGGGTACAAAATTAAATAGATAATTAAAATTAGTAGGTAAAGTTAAATAATTAACCCTGTTTATTTGTCTATACCAGGGGTGGCCAATCCAAATGATTTTGTGGGCCATTTTTGGAAATGCATCATAACTCCGCTAGCCCATTATATATCCCCATATTAGATTTAGACCCACTATAGACATTTTTATATTCATATTATAATCTGTTATATTAGATGTTTCAAGATGCGCGCATCATGAGTTCGTAGAATATAATTTAATTATTCTGTGTACTCATAAACAAAACAAAATACATATATTCATAAGAACATTATTTTATAATCAAAGTTAATATTTGTTTTCACTACTGTGGCCATTTTAAAATAAATATATTTTGTAAAAGTGTGATGAATCTCACGGGCTGGAAAAATGTTCAAGGCGGGCCGCGGGTTGGTTACCCCTGGTCTATATACTCTAGGCAAACAAGCAATTCAACCGATTTATTCACTGATGGTACTGGGCGAGTTAAAAAATGGCTGAAAAATCTGTTTAATGAAATTAAAGCACTCTTTTTTCATTAAAAACAAATTAGAGTTGGTGAACGATTTAAATTTTAAATTTAGTAGGTGTTAAATAATTAATGTCATTTTTCAATAACAGAATTCTGGGCAGTTGAACAGAGTTTATGTGTCAAATATGAGATTTCAACTTCACACCTGAATTTATCAGTTGTTCTGACTAATGGATTGTTGAGACAAAGATTAGTGACAGAGCTTCAGAATGTGTTGGCCAAAGTTAATCACCTTGTACCAAGGAAAAACAGCACAACACGGATAAGCGGTCGTACATTGTGGTGTTGAAAAATAGCCCCAATGAGGTTCTCGAAGGGACTTAGCACGTCTGAAATATAATTCTGAGTGTACAAATTATCATATATACTAACAGAGATGACCAAGATATGTATCTAATGTTAACTCTATGCCATCATTTTAAGTGCTGGTCCCGTATGACGATGACGAATGCAGGCTGGCAATCGTTATTCTTCTCGGTACCTCCACACAAGGATATAGTCATCATGATGGTGTCCGTAGAAAAGTGATTCTGCTGAAAAGGTGCCGTGATGCCACTTGTGCTTCTAAGCTCGTATTTGAACTCATAAATATCCCAAGTGAAGTCGCAGCAATGGCCACCATGCGACATGTTGACATTTGTCATCAGCAAACGACAGACGTTATTAAACCTAGGTAAGTGACGTGACTGTGCAATCTCACAAGGTAGGAAAACTAGTGTGTTAGAGTTCTTAGGTGTTAATGACCATGGGCCGCAGAGATCTATTATATAGAAAGCCATATTTATCTATCTATATGGGCCTCCTGTAGCTATGGTTTCCATATTCTCTTTAGTAAGATTCGACCAATGCGAGCATCAATGTTTCGGAATGCAAACTACAGTCCCAGTAGGCTATCAACAAATTCCGACTCGTGCTGCTAGGCAACCTTCTTTCTTACTCGAGGCATAAAAAAAGATTTTTTATATAAGCAGCTAAAGTGTAAGCAACAACAAATTCGATTTCCTTATGAGAAACCTGTCTCCCATTCCGCTGTCTTCCCATTTTAGGTGGATTTTCTCCAGATATTAAATGTCGAGTCGATATGGGTAGTAATATGTATTTATGAATATTTTTCAGGTAAAATTGTTTGTAATCATTACATAATTCATGTGGTGGTGTGGTATATTTTATGTGTATCTGTTGGAATGGTGTATATACATATATTAGTCTTACCGGATGTGAATTGGATCTGTTCAAGAAGGACGAGTTCCGGAGGAAACAGGATCTTTTACAGCAACTGCGAATGAAAGTGATATCTTTGTGCGGTATTTTAATTGGCGGGGTCTGGCGAAATTTTAAAGCTCAGATGGTCAAGAGCAAAGTTTATTAAGACAGCTAAGACTTCTGAAGTAATCTAGCGTATTTATTGATGGGGTGTCTCTTCCGAACGGAAACAAATACCTTTGGTGGCGGATAGGATGACAAGCACACATGTTTTGGGAAATTTCCGCTTGTACGGATGAAATTGACTTTTGTCTTATCACAAAAGACTAGCCGTTTCTTCGATCTAATTAAGTGTCAGCATCGCCCCCCAATAGAAAAATATATGAATATGAATATGAAATTAAATAAGCAAACACAGTTTAAAATATCATCCTGTATTGAGATCAAACAATTGAAAGCAGCGAATGCTAAATTCTAAACATTATTTTTGACAAGGATATTTGAAAAAGTCTTTTAAACTTTGTATGAATATTTAATATAACAAGAAACTTGCCCATAAAACAAAAATAATTAAAAAGGTTGTACTCCATATAATATAATATAATGCATATGCGTTTATGTAATACAATGAGTTTATGTATGCATGTGCAATGGGTGTGGGCAGTTAAAAAATTAAATTATTTATTATTTATCTTAAGCAATATACATACATTTAAATTAAATTACAAGTTTACATTTTTAATTAGAATTTATGAGGAATGTGCTTGCATGTGTCTTTTAATTTCGTAACAAAAGATTTTCTTAATTATCTTGAACGGTGCTGCTTATAGTGCACTGATATTTTACGAATCTCTGATTTTTCTCACTATGACTATTTTGTAATAAGATATATATATTATATTTCGGTATGTGAGTGACCCCAAGTTGATATGACCTCAGTGCTAAGTGATGATAAAAGATGGCCCCTTTGTTCAGAGGCTTATATTGTCTTAACATGCAGGTCCAGCTTAGAGAGCACCAATCATATACGATTCTGTGTTTTACTCGCATTACGACTTTCTGTATAAGGATATATATATATATATATATATATATATATATATATATATATATATATATATTGGTGTGTATTTTACTCCAAGTTAAAGATGCTTCGGTGAAGGCTCAATGAGTTGAAAGTCAATAAAAACGATCGCCTCGTTACATAAGGAAGTCATAATTATAAACGTTATACATAGCTATATTGACAAAAACATTTTATTCACAACTGAATTCATTTTTTTGTCAAAAAATAAAAGTTTAAGAAAAATTGTGTCTTAAAACAAATTATAGCACCTATGTACATATTAAAAATAATAAAAGATCCAGTTAGAATCATACCTCTCTTTCCTGTCTGAATTATAATGAGGAATATTTTCAGTTGTGAAAAAAATGTGAAATATTGTTTCTTGTCATGTAAATAATAATAGAAATAATTTCATTATAAATTTCCCCATATAACCACTATAAAAAATACTTCAATCGCATTTCAGTCAAAACTAAATTTATTAAAAAAAAATTCTCCTATTCTTCCAACAAAATGTATAGCCACTATATGTAATATGTATGATAAAAATACTAAAAAAATCCAGATATGGTCATTCCTCTCCTTCCCGTCTGAATTCTGAAGAGGATCCTTTTCGGCGTTGACACAGAAGCTAAAATATTGTCACTTTGTCAAGCAAAGAATAAGCACACGTACTTACGGAATTAGGGCTTGATCTCTCTGTCGGCTTTCTTGTCACCTCAAGATGGATGACTTCCAAAGATCATGCAAGTGAAAAATTGGCTCGTTCTTTCCTTTCTATTGGCAAATAATAGAAAACATTCACACGTTTTTTGAATGCGTTATTTCCCCAGGGTAGAAGACTGTGGCTTAGATGAGCAATCTCTTGAGTGATGGCAGTTGCGCTGAATATGCCTTAGGTGATATTATCGGAACACAGTTGAGATTTAAGACGCCTTTTTCGAAGGATGGAATATCTGGCAGTGTAAAATAGATACTAGAGACAAGTCGGTGGTATTTCGCTTTAGCTATCGCATCTGTTCGTATTTTATATTTGCATTTATTCTGAAATATATTTTATAGTATAATTCAACTATTTTTTTTTCAATTTGTGTATATGAATTGTGATAATTTTTACTTTGAATAAAGACAATTCATATTGAATAGGGATGTGCTGAGTATTAGCCGTATCTGTGACCATCAATTGAAGTATCATATAATTTCATATCGCATAGTGATCACTGCATTCCTAAAAATATTACTTTCCCCATCAGTACTTAACAGCATCAAAACGGATCAGTATACAACACTTTATAGTGGGACGCAAGTATATGAAAGTATAAAGCAACCCAAAAAACATTTGCAAAGTATTTGAGCAAAGGCAACGGACGTACCAGTTTCGGAGTTCTTGTACCTTTTTTAAAATTTCAAAAGCCATCCTAATTTATTTTTAAAATCTCAATCAAAAGAAGTTGCATAGTTATTATTAGAAACCTTAAAAGCTAATTAAATTAAATTAAATCTTTAACATAATAATAAGAATAGAACAATCAAAATTAATAAAAAGTTGATAATTAAATAGAATTAATAAGAGATCGTTAAAAAAAAGTTGAGAAAGCAAAGCGTTCTTTCTATTGGTTTATGCAGTTTGAATAGCACCCAATGGGAAGTGAAGAAACCCAACAGTTGCTCAATTATAACATTATTTACAAATATCATTTTTTTTAAATCCATTTTAACACAGCTGGTTTATTTTTTAACTTTTATTTGTGCATTTTAAAATCATATTCTGAGAATGTGGTTATGTGAGAAACGTGAATGCTTCACTAAGCTGACTAAAAAATGAATAAAGAAGTCCAAAATAAAATAAAGATTAAGAATAAAAAAGGTTAAGGTTAAGAACCTTAGAGGGTATATGAGTAAAAAGAATAAAAAAACAGCTGTTTAATATTTTAGAGAGCTGTAAATGTATCTTGATATTGAAATAAGTTTTCCTAATCGTATCGAATCGTAGTGCATAAAACTTAATTTATTCTTCCCTTTTTACATACATTCATGTGCTCTTCGGAACACAGGGACCTTACATTCCGGTTATTTGCTAACTTGTCATTAACGCAAAAAGTAATCGTTTTTCAAAAAACATATAAAAATAAAATGGTATATGAAGAACAAAAATATCTACTTGCTAAAAGCAATGAAATCGTAGATGTGTACATATGTTTTCTCCGGGCTATGTTTCTTTTTCCCGGTGGACATACATGGCAGTCATGTTATAATAAGCACCTTTCAGAGAGGACATGAAACAACTTTGTGGTAATGGGAACTGCCGGCAGCTTTCTTCTAACACTATGTAAATTAGTACAAATGACACATAAATAGATAATAAATTATATCATCTCCACGAAATATATGCACGAAAAGGAACAGCATTTGATTATTTCCTTAATCCACCGAATATGGAATTATATGCAAATAAGTGCCAATTTCTTGAATGTAAAAAAGTTGCTAAAACACCTCTTTTTGTTTCATTTGTATGAAGATTTCGTTATAACATCTTAGCTTGTTTGTAGTTTATAAATAATTTTTATCCTAAAAACATTATAAATATATGATACATTGCCTTCAAAATATTAAAAGAAAGCTATTTTTCCCATGCGGTATAAATTGTAAAGCAATTGAAAAAAAAAAAAAAAATCGTAATTTTTTTTTTTTTTACTTTTTTCTTAGATCAGAAAAAGCTTTAAGTCTGATAATAATAGTGTTAACACTTTTATTTTGAAAAAAATATTAATAAAAATCGCATAATCTGAAATGTGTTGTCCAATGCTTACAAGAAATATTTGATTGATTCAGACATTGTTATATGAATAGCATAGTGATACGCTCATCAATCAAATTCCATATGGTTCCTTTTACATGCTATTATCAATCTATCTATCTATCTATGTATGTATACATTATATATACATACGTACATTATATATATATATATAGATATAGATATATATATAGGAAACAACATATCAATACAATAATCAAAAGAGAAAGGAAACGGAATGAATTTGAGACACTATTAGTTTGCCCAACGAAACCACAACAGTATTCGTTACACGTAATTTCCTTGTGCATTGTAGAATCCCAATCAAATCGCATATCAAAACTATAATAACATGTCATACATAAATTCTAAAGTGCCTCACATTCAATCAGCTCAGAAAAAAAAAATGTTCAAGATGTTGTGCATAAATATATATAATTCATTAGGAACAGCATCTTCAAATTAAAGGACCTTGAAGAGGGCTTAAACTATCAAATGATAAAGAAGACATTAGACTCAGATATTTTAAAGATGTCAAAAAGCTGATTAGATAGAAATAGATCTTCCATAAGTTGATGTAGAAATAATCTTAAATAATCGCATAGATATGCACAGATTATGGTATCAACTTCATGATGAATAAGACCATAATTCCAAATATTCACTCTTGAGACAAAAAAATTTTTGAAGACCGATTTCTGGTTTTTTCGATCAAAAGAAAAAAAATACTGCATATAATCTATCACTAACAAACACATGTACATTTAAAATATGTAAATAAATAAAATTTCACTTAATAAGACTATTCGTTAAAAGTTTGGTATGCGTATGTTCCCTTAATTATAAGTACTACTTGCATTATAAGGTAATTCAGTCCAATTACTTCATATAAAAATACGCTGTGATGATATTCCACGATAAATACAAGTACTCCTACTACAAATGTAAATACTGATAAATACAAATACTCCTACTTCTTAAGAATACAGATAAAATATTATAATTTTAACAGATAAAAAGAAATCAATATTCATTTTTTAAATTCGGAAATTATTCTTTATACTTTTTTTTTTTAAATTTATTAAAGACAATATAGCTTATATAGAAATTAATCTCTTAAATATTTTAAGAGATTAATTATATGATGAAATTAGATTATCCTTCGTAATCCTTTTTTCCAGGTAGTTATTACAACTAAAATTTTTAATGTGTCTACTTCAAAATAATTTATTGTATGATTCTCATAAAATAAAATCCAACTTCAAAGGATTATTATGTTTTAAGAACTATTTTCAAAAGTTGTCATTAATTTTAATTATAAGAAAGTTATTTTGGAAAATTGCATATTAACGAATGCAGATAACATCTTAATCATACATGCTACGCTATTTGATATGATGCTAATCTTGCGGATGATGATATAAAATATGATTTAATTTTATTGTCAACAGAATTGGATGAGAACAAAAGGGATACAGCAAATAAAAAAATACTTATTCAAATATTCTGTACGCATTTCTCAATACGCTTTTAAATGCAAAGCAAAGATTTTGGTACAGTTACAAAATTACTTATGAAATTTATTAAGATGTATGTGACAGCTATTTTTACAAATTGATAAATGAACAACAGACTAAATAATGATGAGCATTTATTTTCACGAATCGTAATAGAGGAAATCAAAGAACTTGATATGAATTATAATTGAACAGTTAAATGATTTATGGTTCCATGAATGATGAAATGAAGTCATACAAATGAAAATAAGAATGAATAAGATGAAGTTTATAAATATATTTAAAATGGTTCTTGAAAGAAATTAACTTAAAATTCTTCTAAACTCTGTGTGTATATTTACGATTAGCTCAAAAACAAAAAATTTAAATATTTTTTTTTTTCTTTCTAATGCAGCTGGCAAACACTTAGACAGCTTGGTCAAAATAAAAATAACAATAATAATAAGTTAGTACAAATTTACTCTGGAAATGTTTCACCATATTCCACTTAAAGTAAAATAAACTTTATTCTTTCTTACGATTGTTGTAAAAAACAAAACTGTCAAATTATTTATAAAAAATTACTATTATCGTGTAGTTCCCAACTAGTCAATTTTTAATGAATTAGTCTCGTGTACTGCAGGAAATTACCAAATAATTGTTAAGTTTCTAAGAATTTCGTGTTATATGAAATAAGAAAAATGGTACAAAAATGTTATGTACAGAAATATGAAAAGATTTGTTAGATACAACAGTTATAAAAGGAGATAGTATTATATTATTAGAAACACATTTACCGAAGGTATTTTATATGAATGCTGCATCTTTCTCATTTAGGTTTCTCTTTATTTTTGGCTGACATTATACCGGAATATAAAATTAATTCTCAGAACAAAGAGGTATTTAACTCAATAATAGTACATACTTGAAACTCTATTAGTTGCCTAAATTTCTAGATTTTAGTCCACATAAAAATTTTGAAACAGTGTTGTAGGAAACCGGTAATCGCAGTTACCTTCAAGTAAACCATAAAACTGTAATCCTTGCATATAACATGGTTTACCTGAACCATGTATCTACCCACGTATAACCATACACACGTATAACCCTACCACGTACCCTGAAGGTAAACCATTAACTGGTTACCTTCAGGTAAACCATGTTTTATACACGGATTACCTGAAGTAACAGCATGCACAAAAAATGATTTATCAACCAGATTTCAGATAATTTCCAGATCATTTTCAGATTCTCCCGAAGTACTGTGTTATAGGGGTATTTTCCCAATTCTTAAAAAAAAGAACGAGTTATAGACGAATTTCCCGCAATTTTTTTCCAATAGTAGAAAGAAACAGTGTTATACGAAACCGGTAGTCATGATTACCTTCAGGTAAACCATAAAACGGTAATACATGTATATAACATGGTTTACCTGAATACCCATGTATACAATGTACATACCTGAAAGTAAACCGATAACTGGTTACCTTCAGGTAAATCATGTTATATACATGAATTATCTGAAGTAACTGTATGTAAACTCATGTTTGTGAAAATTGCAACACCATGAAGGACTTGCGTGAGTGAGCTGAAATTTTCAGGAAATGCAAATTAGCGCATGATATGCAAATGATTAGAATTTCAAATCCGTAGCGCATACGTATGCTGAGCAGCGCCCTCTGAACGGCGGATGGATCCGAATAAATAGACGGCTGTAGCGAGGCGTGTATGGTTATAGGTGGTTATCTGCTAGTGGTAAACGTTAGCTCAATCGTTACTTATGCCTCTTCGACGAAAGAGAGCGAGATTTGAACAACTTACAGAGTTTGAACGGGAGAGAATCATCGGCCTTCGTGAAGCTGGATTGTCTTATCGTGCAGTAGCCGCTCGTGTGCAGCGTAACAGCAGCACAGTGATGCGTCTTTGGAAGCAGTGGACGGACGAGTGTCGGACAACTCGGAAATCCGGGAGTGGACCCCGAAATGTGACGTCAGCTCGCGATGATAGACACCTGGTCCGCATGGCGCTGACGGACCGTACAACTTCCCTCTAGACAATTGGCAGCACAGTGGTCAATAGCTACAGGTGTTTCATTGTGTGCTTCATCAATTCGTAGACGTCTCCTGCAGCGTGGACTGCGCGCAAGGACTCCTTTATACAGGATCCCTCTCACGCTAAACCATCGCCGCCTGCGGCTACAATGGGCAGCTCAGCATAGAGACTGGCGTGATGATTGGCAGCATGTCGTGTTTTCTGACGAATCCCGCTTTAATTTGTGATACCATGATGGCCGCATTCGTGTCAGACGCTATGCCGGTGAACGCCCCCTTCCGGAGTGCATTATCGAACGCCACAGTGGACGAACACCCGGAATTATGATCTGGGGTGCCATAGCATATCATGGACGATCTCAATTGCTAAGAATTGTGGGCAATCTGAACAGCAACCGGTACATCAGTGAAGTTCTACTGCCCAAGCTGTTCCCTTCCTTCAAAGCTACCCAGGCGCTGTATTTCAACAGGACAATGCCCGCCCTCATATCGCTAGGACTGTTCAATCCTTCTTTGCAACGCGGCAGGTGCAGCTTCTTCCTTGGCCTGCGTATTCCCCGGATATGTCGCCGATTGAACATGTGTGGGATTTCGTTGGTCGGCGTCTCGCTCGTGATCCTCGTCCTGTTGCTTCTGCAGACGAACTTTGTGCGCATATAAACAATATGGAATGCTCTTCCTCAGGCAGACATTCAAAATTTGTTTGACTCCATGCCACGTCGTGTAGCAGCACTTATTGCGGCGCGTGGTGGCTACACAAAAAATATTGATTCCGATCTCTTGTTATTGTTTGTTTGCTTTGAACATTTAATCATTTATTTGTACCACTACCACTCAACTGTGTATTAAATTTCATTCAATTATGACGATTCCTTCATGGTGTTGCAATTTTCACAAACATGAGTTTACAAAATTGATTTATGATTGTCTATTTCAAGCTATGAGATTTTGATTTTTAAATAAATGTCTTAAAAGTTAAATAAAATTTAAATCAATTCAAAAGATGGATTATTCGATGGATTGGATCGAAGTATTACCATAGTCGACGTGTACTCCGAACATTGAAATAATACACAAAATTCTTTAAATTTGACTGTTTTGGAAGTAGTGCTTGATATTTTTAAATCCAATTAGAAAAAAAAAGGTTATAAATGCTAAAAAGAAATTAATATTTAAGAATATTTTTTGAAAAAAATAAGAAAAAATTAATTCAGATACTTCAAAATGGCTCAAATGAACATAAGACGGTATTTTTGACATGCATCAATGCTTCATGTCTTGTATTTCTTGAGATTAAACAGCTAAAGCGAAAATAAATCTCAAAGTCAAGTCTTATATTTCAAAAATGTCATAAAAGTCTTTCAGGACGATTAAAATAAAATAAAATAAAATAAAATAAAATTTTTTATATGAAATAAAAAAAAAAAAAATACTACATGAAGTTTTCACATCCTTTTACAAAACCTAGAATAAATTTTTACTTGCATTAAAACTAATTTTGATTTTATTGAAAATATCTAGGATCTCACGGTTTTATAAACATCTTTAGTTATCATTATTTCTTTTAAACCTCGGTAGCATCATCTTAAACTTTAGATATGATAATAAACAACAATTTAGGGATTAAATACCTATAATTTTTTATTCTCTATGCTTCACTTGAGAAATACATGGATAACATCATAATACTTTTTCTTTCTCAAAGAAATCCTTTAGCGCTATTTTAGGAAGAGGAGGTTTATGTGGGTGAGTGCGGGTTTTAATCCGATATTTTATTCAGCTTGAATTATATGTACAGACTAAAAAATAAACCTGAACATCCTTTCTAGCCTAGTGTTCAATATAATGATGCATCTTCCTTACATAGCTTTCTATCGCAAGATTTTAGTAAAATGTATTTTCCATACTATGTATACCTACATCATTTGCTTGGGCTGTTGAAATATGCATAATCCTTTTGCAGATATATTAAATATTTTTTTTTTTTTTAATAATGCGTCAACACTTTTTTATTTGTTTACTGTTTTAATAAAAACTACCGTACTCAGTTGATAAACATATGTGATGTGAAATGTAAAATTTGTAGCGAGCAGGTTGGGCAACCAGATTGTAGCTGCGTGTGATTGGGCTGGGATACTTGAAGCAGAGGTTAGAACTCACAGCTTTATTTACACACACAAACATACCATATACATACAATTAGAGATATACAATATTTAACATATTTAAAGATAATTATAGATTCGTTGAAGGATTCAACTTCTAAGCCGAAAACTCGAAACTCGGATACGTGCAGGGTGCGTGAAATATTCTTCCTCTGCAAGTAGCAGCCTGATGGGGCAATTGGCTAGCGCTCTGGTCATTGGCACCACAAGCTTCGGGTTCGCTTCCTGTCAGAGACATGTATGTTTATTAGTGGTAAGAATTCCAAAACTAAACTGTAGGTCCTCGTCTAATTAACGTAAAAATGTGCACAAAATGATCGTAGAGCGACAAGCCCAAACAAACCTCTTCAAGTAAGAGTCTGCAGGCCAACTAATACGCACGGTTGCTTTAAATACATTTCCTCTAGAGGGGGACTATAAACTAAACGTTTCTCCAGCCGGACTCCAGATTGCGCTGTACTTCCACTCGGGTGAGAGTCTCGAGGTCGACTGACCATTTCTTCTGAACGTCACAGGGGGGGTTCTTTCCAGTGTGTAAGAGGAAGCATGGTTACAGATTTAAATTTTAATTTCAGCATCTTTATTATATATGCAATCACTATCTCTTAAATGTTTAATAAAAAATAATTATCAGTAAATTGTATAATAAGATATCCTGTCTTTTTGTTTTAATTTATTTATTTTAAAACTGAATTTCTGTTTATAAATGTGTCCTTTATTTTTCATTTTTCAAAATAAGGAAGATCGTCGATTGTTCCTAAGAGATGCGACATTTTTAATAGAAAAAGAATAGATGAAGATAAATAAATTATTATTATTATTATTATTTTTTTTTTTTTTTTTTTTTTTTGTGATGAAAGGATTTTTCACTACAAAAATTTGTTATGCTTAAACTTGACAACTTGAAAATGACAAGGAGACATATGACATTTTATGAATAATGCAAAAAGAACGGAATAAGCAGCTATTGTTAAATGTAAACTCCAAAGACAAAAGAAAAGATTTGAACAATAATAATTCTACTGGCAGCTACCACGTGTAAGATTAATAATAGAGTTCATGAAGGTTTTTTTTTTTTATTAAAAAAGACTAATTTTTTGTTGAAAGACAAAATAAAACAGCGAAAAATATTTTTATTTTCTACTAAATTTTAACTTAATTTACTTATTTGGTTTATTACGGTTTACTTTATTACGGACTGGTGTACTTTAACTTAGCTATTCTAAATGTTTAAAAGAACATTAAAAACAAAAAAAAAAATTGCTATGCTTAAAGTTGATAGCTTAAAAATTACTTTAAAGACTAACTTAAAAAAATACAGAAATATATGTTTGGTGGTGGTACTTAAAATGTTTGAACGAATATTTTACTACAAAAAAGTGTTATACTTAAAGATAAAAACTAAATATAAATACATAAAAACTAATATAGATAAACCAGAAAGAACGGAATAGTCAGTTATTATCAAATATACATTCGAAATTCAAAATCAAATATTTCAATTACAATTCAGTTATATTTACAATTTTCCTGAAAGCCACCACAAGTAATAATTATAATAATCGAGTTCAAAGTTATTTGCTGAAAGATATAATTTTTTTTTATTGAAAGACAAAAAGTAAAATAAACAAAAAATATTTAATTTCTACTGTCTCCAGGAAAACTTTGTAGATAATAATCCTTAACCGTTTATATTTTACCTCAGTAGCCAAAATCAAATTTATGAATAATAACAATTCTCCAGAAAACCACTACCACATGTAATAATAATAATAAATGAGTCCACGACTAAAAGATACAAATTTTTTATTGAAAGACAAAGTTAAATAAAGAAAAAGTATTTAATTTCTACTAAGTCTCCAGGAAAAACTTTGTAGATAATAATCCTTAACCATTTATATTTTATCTCAGTAGCCAATTTGACCTTTTATTTCTTAAATTTAAGGGAGGGGGAAACTTTGAATGAAAGAAAAAAAAAAAAACCCTTCAAGAATACACACAGTTCCAGCAAATTATATTCAACGCATCACTCGAAGCAGCCTTGGTTCTCATAGGTAAATACAAATAAATTACTATATTTTATTTTAGCGATCGAGTCAGTCGAGGTTTTAATGATAGTGTTTTTAAAATTTCATGAGAGAAGTACAAGAGATCTAGAAGAGGCGTACCTAAAAAGACAAGGGGAAGTTCTGGCTTAGCATTTGAAGAAGGAATCGTCAAAAGAAACGAATAATTCTCGACTGAGCCGCCAAAGAATCTTCCTCCCAAAGATCGTTAAGTGTAATCATGATCGAAACAGATGAGCAATTTTGTCCATGCTTGTCAGTTGGACCTGTCTTGCAGATCTGCAAAGACGTTATCAATCATTCATATATTTCTGTCAGCGCTTCTTTTAACAATTCATATATATTTATAAAGACACTTTTCCGTCTCTTGTTCGCTTGATTATAGATAAACACTTTACACCAAACCGCTTCGAATCTTAATGAGACAAAAATTCTACCGGGATATTCACCCCCCCCTTTCTCTCATCTTCCTTCGGTTTTTTTTTTTTTTTTTTTTTTTTATCTGTTTCTGATTCCCACACGGCGCAGTTTGACACTCTTTGTATACGATGGAATTGAGATATGCAATCTAGGCAGGAATCCATTTTTTACGTTTCTTTCTCTGCTTTCTGGCGTTTGCAAATCGATTGGGTAATAACTCATATGTAGTGCGATTTCTTATTGATTTTTTTTTTAGCAAAGTGAGTTAAGAGATTAGTTTAGATCACAGATTTCCTGAAATGCAAATATGCAATTGCTATCGGATTGATTACGGTTTCTTTTAAGCAATTGTCTGAGGTGTTTAACAATTTTAAGTTCTAGGAATTCAAATTATATTGAGTCTTCTTTATATGATGAGCTTTAAAGTAATTCTAGATAATTTAAGACGCTTTCAAATCGATTGAGCGATAATTTAAACGTTGTGGGATTTCTTATAGACCTTTTTTTAAGTGAGATGAGTTAAAACATTGATTAAGAACAAAGATTCTCTAAAATGCAAATATGCAATTGCTATCGGATTGATTATGGTTTCTTTTAAGCAATTGTCTGCAATTGAGGTGTTAAATAATGTTAAGTTTCAGTAATTCAAATTATGTTGAGTCCTGTAACTTAACATTGTCGATGAACCTTGAAAGTAATTCTAGATAATTTAAGACATTTTCAAATCGATTGAGAGATAATTTAAACGTTGTGGGATTTCGTATAGACTTTTTAAAGTGAAATGAGTTAATGGATTATTTTGAATAAAGATTCTTTGAAATGCAAATATTCAGTAAACATGTAAATGGTTTCTTGTAAACATGCCTCTGGTGTGTTTAAGTTTCAGGAATTCAAATGATATTGAGTCTTCTTTATATAATGAACATTGAAAGTAATTCTAGATAATTTAGGAAATTTTAAAATCGATTAAGCGATAATTTCAATGTTGTCAGATTTCTTATAGGCTTTTTAAGTGAATTGAGTTAAGAGATTATTTTAGATCAATGATTCTCTGAAATGCAAATATGCAATTTCTATCAAGTTGATGATGGTTTCTTTTATCCATTGTCAGAGGTGTTAAACAATTTTAAGTTTCAGAAATTCAATTTATATTGAGTCTTCTTTATATGATGAACCTTGAAAGTAATTCTAGATAATTTAACACATTGTCAAATCGATTGAGAGATAGTTTAAATGTTGTGGGATTTATTTCTTATAGATTTTTTTAGATAAAATGGGTTAAGAGATTATTTTAAAAGAAAGATATCTTGAAATGCAAATATTCAGAAAACATGAAAACGGTATCTTGTAAACAAGTCTCTGATGCATTTAAAAATTTTAAGTTTCAGGAATTCAAATTATATTGAGTCGTCTTTATGTGATGAACTTGGAAGTAATTCTAGATAATTTAAGATATTTTCAAATCGATTGAGATATAATTTAAATGTTGTGGGATTTCTTATAGACTTTTTTTAAGGAAATGAGCTAAGAGACTGTTTAGATCAAAGATTCCCTGAAATGCAAATATGAAATTTCTATCAGGTCGATTAAAGTTTCTTGTAAACATGTCTCGGATGTGTTTAACAATTGTAAGTTTCAGAAATTCAAATTATAATGAGTCTTCTTTATAGGATGAACCTTGAAAGTAATTTTAGGTAATTTAAGATATTTTCAAACCGATTTAGTGATAATTTAAACGTTGTGGTATTTCTTATAGACTTTTAAAGTGAAGTGAATTAAGATATTATTTTAGATCATAGACATGATTAATAACTTACAATTAGTTAAGTCTTAAGTTACAGGTGCAATTAAAAAATTTCTTCTACATAACGGAAACCAGAGAAAATTTTGTAATTAAGTTTAACAACTGAAAGGCAAATAAGAAATTTTATCACTTATTTATTATTTCTTAGTTTTTATTATTTATTATTTAAATATCTATTTATATTATTATCTATTATTTATTATTTAAATATCTATTTATATTATTATCAATTATTTATTATTATTTAAATATCTATTTATATTATTATCAATTATTTATTATTATTTAAATATCTATTTATATTATTATCAATTATTTATTATTATTTAAATATCTATTTATATTATTATCTATTATTTATTATTATTTAAATATCTATCACTTATTTATTATTTCTTAGTTTTGTAAAGGAAAAGTTCACAAAAAAAATTTAATCAGTCAAATATCATTGCAACAGTTGTTAAAATTCATTAAGGAGTTTTCTCTGATTTCCGTTATGCAGCAGAAATTTTGTAACTGTAGCTCTAACTTAAACCTAGCATTGTAAGTTGTTAATCATGTATATTGGTGTATTGTAAGTTGTTAATCAAGTGTATTAAAAGTTAATAAGTTAAAAATTTTTAAGCATTGAATTCGTTAGTGCGTGTATACAGTAAAAATGAAAAAAATTCTAATTTATTATATTTCAAATTTATAGAACTGTTTAATATGCAAACTGATTAACAAATTAATTCATTCAATTGTGAATTCTATGAAATAAATTTCAAATGTTGAACATCTTTCTTTGATGTATTATTTTTTACACAATTCATTAAAAATTTTAAAATAAAACATTATTGTAATTTTTTAATGAAATGTGTAAAAAATTAAACATAAAAAACTCGGAACTTACTCAAAGTAAATGCTTATCATTGCTTTAAAAAAACTGCACAGTTATATGAAAAATAAATGACTGTTTTTGATCATTTTTCTCTATGCATTTATATTAACAAAAATAAACTAGAAACTATAAAAGAAAAATTCCAGAAGCCAATTCGAAATTCTTTTAAATTCAGCTAAAAGAATAAAATATTTAACACATGGTAGAACATCAAAAAATATCTCCATAAAAATATTTTATAAATAAAAATTGGAAATATTATTTAAAATATTCTAAAGAATAAAAACAAATACTTTTTATTTAAAAACTTCTAATATTATGCAAAAACTCAAAAACTAAATCATAAAATTGTCCCTAATAATTATTAAATACGTAATAAAATCTTTAATATATATTTTTTTAATTTTTTGTCATAGAAATCTAAACATTCACTATTTATTATTAAATTAACTCGGGAAACTTATCAATAACTTAATAAAAACAATAAATTATTAACCTCACAAATTGTTTAATAAAATGGATTAATTTATAACTTCTATTTATTATTTATCGTTTGGGTATTTAAAACTGATTCCACCCAAATCAGTTTTTTTATATGCAACATTTATCACAACGTATCAAAATCAGATATCTATTGCAACAGTCGTTAAAATTTATTACAGACTTTTCTCCAGTTATGCAGCTGAAAATTTTTAATTGTGGTTCTAACTCTGCAAAAGTCAGAATCAGTTGAAGCCAAAGAAAGTCTCGAAACTGATAACTATCAGAAAATTAAAGAATAATGAATAAATTCAAATTATTAAGCTAAATTACAGACTCTTGCAGCTGTTGCTGGGGGATACACTATCAAATATTCATGAAGCAAACATTGAAAAATTAGAATGGAATAATAATGAAGCTGAGAATTGTTAATCAGAAGGTCGGGAAAGGCCGATGGCTTTTCAAGAGAGGATCCACTATCGATATTTTCTCGAGTCAAAATCGATGGAAATTAGGCGACAAAGACCATTCTTATATAAAGGGGAGCTCTAAGGGCTTTGTTAGGATTTTATTAATGAATCATATATTTTTGTTATATTATTAATAATCCGGATATTATTCGCATGCTTTTAATGAATAAACTGTTATTCTATACTGTTGTTGAATAAAATATTTTTGGTGTGCAATTAATAAATCAGATATTGTTCGTATACAATTAATGAATCAGATATTGTTGGTATATAGTAATGAATCAAATATTAATGGTATATACTGTAAAAAAATACAATATTTTTGTATAATGTATGAAATAAAATACTGTTGGTATATAATTAATGAATCAAATACTGTTGATATACAATTAATGAGTCAATTATTGTTGGCATACGGTTGAGGAAAACAATATTGTTGTATACTGTTATGGAATAAAATACTGTTTGTATACAATTAATGAATCAAATATTGTTGGTACACAGTTAAGGAATACAATATTTTTTTGTAAATTGTTATGGAATAAAATACTGTTGATAAGCAATTAACGAATTAAATAGTGTTCGTATGCAATCAATGAATCAAATATTGTTGGTATACAATTAATGAATCAAATACTGTTGATATACAATTAATGAGTAAATTATTGTTTGTATACGGTTGAGGAATACAATATTGTTGTATACTGTTATGGAATAAAATACTGTTGATAAGCAATTAATGAATTAAATATTGTTCGTATGCAATCAATGAATCAAATATTGTTGGTATACAATTAAGGAATGAAATATTGTTGGTATACGGTAAAGTAATACAATATTTTTGTATACTGTTAGGGAATAAAATACTGTTGGTTTACAATTAATGAATCAAATATTGTTCGTATGCAATTAGGGAATATATTTTTTGAATATTGTTAATAAACAAATACATTTTGAAATTTAAACGTTGTCTAAATGTTAGCCTGTAAAAGTACATTTTATAAAATAATTTGCATGAAACGTCAGCCACAATTTATTCATGCATTCAGTTTTTATGTTAAATAATTATTTTGAAGAACTTAAAAGATTATAAATAATTAGTATTAAATATGCCAAAAGAATAACTTAAAAAATTAACAAAACAAGCAATTTTAAAAAATTATTTTGAAAACCAATGGTCACATGTGTAGTAATCATGTTCATTACTTGCAGGAGTAATCATGTTCGAATCCACTGGTATCATCCATGGAAATTACTGCTTTCAGAATCGATTAGACTTGATAGCGATTGTGACAGTGTGTGTTATCGATAATCAGGCTGCCTGGTGGAAGTTTGCTGAATTTTCTTCCATACGACACGCAAAAATGTTGCAATTACCACTTAAACAGTCTTCCAAATGATCATGTTGGTGGGTTTTTTGTGAAGAAGAAAGATGAAATAAAGTAAAGTAAGTCTACATTATATTTAAATATATATTGCTTAAATCTGTTTATATGTATATCGATAGATAGATAGATATTAAAATATATAATAATCGATAGTAAATTTATTACAATTACAATTAGTGAACTGTATAAAAAATATTGTATGCACTAATGTGTTTATAATAAATGTTAAAAAGTGTTGAGATTTATCTCAATGAAGTAATTGTTCTATATTATAACAATAATCCAGCTATCTTTGAAAATGGATGTATATGTGTGTGTGTGTTTGAATAACTTTAAATCTATAATTATCAGTGTCTTAATGTTTTTCAATGAAATCACTATTTTTTTATCTGGTGTATAGGCGAAAATCTCGAAAAAATTGCCACCTTTTATTTTTAAATAAACAAAACTCGTATTTTGTGTGAGGCGCCATCTGGGGGCGTTATTGCTACTTCCATAGTATTTATTTTTCTTTAAAAATTTTCAGAAAACTAAAATGATACATTTTTTAAAGTTTATGTGATTATATTCTTTTTTAAATATATTTTTTGTTCGTTCAAATATTCAAAATTTTGTATGTTTCAAATTTTTTGTTTGTTCAAAATAATTATGCCTATTTGTATTAAATGGGTTTAAGTATATTTTATTTTCAGAATAATTTTTTATTCATTTATAATATTTTAATAATTATTCTATTTATTAAGATTCTTAATTAATTAATTTTATTCTATTTATAATAATTATTCTTTATTCAAACGGGAATTTGTCTTTTTTACCGATATTTTTTTCTAATAAAATTTATCAAAACTAAAAACATTTATTTATATTTTATAATTATTAAAACATATAATACACTGTTAATGTAATACAAATTTGATATATTAATAGTACAGTAAGTTAATTCGTGTTGTTAATGGATAAATGGATTTTAGATGGATTTCTTAAAAGGCTTCAATGACTACCTAGGTGGTGAGAATATTTGCCAGGAAGTTCCAAAAAGATTTTTAAGCTCCACCTTCTTTTCTGGGTCGCCCCTAGGGTGGAGAACAAAAATAAAACAAAATTGTTCTCCTTTTTGTTCCTGTCCCACCTGACATGGAGCAATTAGTGTGGGTGTGGATGCCTGCGTATTGCGTTCAGAGCTGTGTTTTTCGGTTTCGGATACGGGAATAAATTATGGAAATAGAAGCATTTTGACGTGAAGGAGAAGCATGTTATTTTTGGTTGAACATGTTTACGAATGGAATGTAGATTATTTCTATAAGCGTCGCATTTAAAGGGTATTTTCCGCTTGTTTGTTTCAATAATTCGCTTCTACTATGATGTCTCAATTTTAAACTGTAAGATTTTAGACTGTAAGTTTAGACTTAACTTTTCAAGATAAGAATTAAGTTCCATTTTTCAAATTGAAAACATTTTTCTGACTAAAAAACAATGGATGTTAACGATTCATGCAGAAAGCCCATAAATATATATAACTATATATGTCATATGTGGTACTAAATGCATATACACTATGTATAAATAAATCCTACATAAAAATGCCTATTTATTACCTATCTAAATGAATATACATCTATTTTTATTTTCAGTAATTATTATTTGTTTAAAAATAAAAAATTAAGAATTAAGAAATAAATAATAATAACGAAAGAAATAATTAATAATTAAGTTATATTAATTTAATTAAATATTTTACTTTTTTTATTTAATGCTATTAGTTAATTTCTGAAATAAAACATAAGAATGTTTCTATATATTCTGCCTATTTTTTTGCTATTCTATTTCTTTGCTTTTTTTTTTTTTTTTTTTTATTTTACTTTTTTGCTATTCTAGTATATTATGCCTATTTTTTTTTCGTTTCTTTCAGAAGGCATTCAAGATATGAATTAAGCTCCAATTTCAAATCTCAAACATTTTTCTGACTAAAAACAATGGATGTTAACGATTCATGTAGAAAGCCCATAAATATATACACACTATATATGCCATATGTGGTACTAAATGCTTATATAGTATACATAAATAGATGCTACGTATAAACGCCTATTTATTACCTATCCGAATAAATATACATATATTTTTATTTTAGGTAAATAGTATTTTATTTAAATATAAATAATTAAATAAAGAAAGAAATAATTAAGAATTATATTATAATAATTTAATTAAATATTTTATTTTTTTTTTTAAATTTTATTTAATGCTATTAGCTAATTTTTGAAATAAAGCCTAAGAATATTTCTGAGTATATCACGCCTATTTTTATTATTATTATTATTTATTTATATATATATATATATATTTGTCCTTTTTTTTCAGAATGCATTCAAGATAAGAATTAAGTTCCAGTTTTAAATTTAAAACATTTTTCTGGCTAAACGTTATTAACGTTAACGGATGTTAACGATTCATGCAGAAAATACATGAATTTACATACACTATATATACCATATATTGTACTAAATGTATATATACTACATATAAATAGATGTTATATGGTATAAGATATATATGTCTTGCCGTTTTTATAGAACGTTTTTTGTCAGAACGTTTTTATATTTTAGGAAAACATAAATTTCCTGGCTTAAAAACTATAGATGTTAACGATTCAGGCAGAAAGATACATGAATCTATGTACTTTATGTGTGTTAGACACTGTTCCAAATGCATATCTACTATATATAGCATAAGTAAAAATAGATGGTATATGCTATAAGAAATATATATCCCTTGCCTGACAGAACGTTTTTATGTTTAGGAAAATGTAAAAACGCCTATTTATTACAGATCTGGATAAATACACATATATTTATTTATTATATACTTATTTATTATAAATAAACATGATTTATTTACTGCTATTAGGTCATTTTAAAACGAAAGCGTAAGAATATTTCTAGAATATATTGTGTATATTTTTTTCCAAGCTTCTTTCAGATTGCCTTCGAGATAAAAATTAAGTTCCAGTTTTAAATCTAAAAACCTTTTTCTGACTAAAAAACAATAGACTTTAACAATTCATGTTGAAAAATTCTTGAATGTATATACTTCATGTATGTTAAAGGGTGCCCAAATGCATATATACTATATATATATAACATAAGTAAAAATAGATGTTATATGTTATAAGAAATATATGTCTTGCCTGACAGAGCGTTTTTATGCTTAGAAAAACATAAAAACGCCTATTTATGACTTAAAAAAATAGATGTCAACGATTCATGCAGAATGGACGTATTTTAACTAAATAAAAATTGAATCTCTTATAAAAAAATTGTTTTTAATTAGTTGGTAAATACAAAGTAAGAAAATTTTATTTTTTAATTGAAAACAAATTTTCTAATAATCTCTAACTGATTAATTTCCCAGGAAATAACCGAAATTAATTAATCTGCCCAGTTTAATCTCTACTGAGGAAATTTTCTAATATTCTCCACCGAATCTACTCGCTTTCAAAGCAGTGACTGAGCCACATACCAACAGCAAAAATCTAACCCTCATATATTCAGACGTTAGAATGGACATATTTTCACTAAATAACAAGTGAATATCTTTTAAAAAGAATTGTTTTTAATTGGTTAGTAAATACAAAGTAAGAAAATTGTGTCTCTACTTGAATAAAAAAATTTCTAATAATCTCCACCGGATTATTTTTCCAGGTACTAACCGAGCTAAATAATCGGAATTAATTAACAGGACCAGATTAATTTACACCGGATCGACTCGTTTTTCAAAGCAGTGACTGTACCTCATACCAATAGCAGAAATCTAACCGTCTTCCTTTCAAACGTCAGAATGGACCTATTTTTCACTAAATAACAAGTGAATCTCTTATAAAAAATTGTTTTAATTGGTTAGTAAATGCAAAATAATAAATTTTTGTCTTTAATTGAATAAAAATTTTAAAATGATTTTGTTTTTCGAAATATAATAAAATAAAAATAAGTTAAAGTAAAAATGAGTACGATAAGTTTTTTTTCCTTTCAATTTGGTCATTTTCATCTAAGACACTGAGTGATATAAAGGCTTCTGAAAGGACCTTTAGAAGAGATTTCTCCACATTTGTGTTTCATACAAGAAAATCTTGGCTCACTAGGTGGCAATCCCATTATCAGTGAAAAACACTTTGTCATAATCTCTACCGCATCGACTTGTTTTTCAAAGCAGGGACTGTACCGCATGTCAACAGCAAAAATCTAACCCTCGTCCCTTCAAACGTCAGAATGGACTTATTTTCCTTAAATAACAAGTGAATCTCTTATAAAAAATTGTTTTTGATTGGTTAGTAAATACAAATACAAGAAAATTTTGTCATTTAATTGAATAAAAAATTTTCTAATAATTTCTAACCGATTAATTTTCCAGGAACTAACCGAACTTAATATCCAGAAATCTCCACTGGAGGAAATTTTCTAATATAACCTCCACCGAATCAACTCATTTTTCAAAACAGTGACTATACAGCATACCAACAGCAAAAATCTAACCCCCGTCCCTTCAGACGTCAGAATAAAGTATTTTCACTTCTGACAAGTGACTCTCTTATAAAAAAATATATTTGATATTTTTGATTAGTAAATACAAAGTAAGAAAACTTGTCGTTAATTGAATAAAAATTTCTAATAATCTCCACAGGATTATTTTCCAGTAACTAACAAGCTTAATAACTGAATTTAATTAACTGGGCTAGATTAATCTCCACCGGTTTGACTCGTTTTTCAAAGCAGTGACTGTAGCGCATACCAACAGTAAAAATCTAACCGTCGTCCATTCAGATATCAGAATAGAGTTATTTTTACTTCTGACAAGTGACTCTCTTATAAAAAAAAAAAATGTTTTTTTTTTTTTTGATTGGTTAGTAAATACAAAGTAAGAAAATTTTGTCTTTAATTGAATAAAAATGTTTAAATGATTAGGTTTTCGAAAGATAATAAAATAAAAATAAGTCATTTTTCTTTCGATTTGATCATTTTTCATCCGTTTGAGTCTGAAACATATATGTACATAAATAAGAAAGCTGTTATTGAAAGAAAATCCCAAGGTAGTACACGAAAAATAGCGTGACCCGCAAAATAACGAGAAAAAAATTAATCACATGAAAAACATATCTAAAAATAATCTGTAACTTTCTCAGAAAAAGTGAACGAGGATTGCAATTGTACTAAGTTGTTCGAGTTCCATCTGGGGGAATATTTCTCTTACTAATGGTGATTTTCTTTATTTCTTGTTATTCATTTTTTAGCAGTTTGGGGTAAGTGGAAAAGCTGCGCTGATCCAAATGGAAAAATATATGAAGGAAATGTCAAATGTAAATTTGAAGGCAAAAAAGATTCCTAATTTTATTGAAATGGAAGTATGGTACGATGTGTTAGACCTTAAATAACTAGGCAAACTTTAAAACATTTATTATTTAAGAAAAATTATTGATTGTGCCTATATTAATGTTATTTTATAATTTAATTTGTTTATATTGTTGGGTTATTTTTCAATAGAAGCTTTGCCACTCGGACAGCCATCATGGTTCTTGCTTTGTAAAAGGTGGTACGATTTGATTTGCCGCTCTACGGTCATTTTGTACCACTTTTAAGATAATTAGACCGGGATCTACAGTTTAACCTGGATTCCGAACCACTAAAAAGCATCCATGCCACCACCAGGATTCGATACTGTAGTCTGTGGTACCAAAGGACAGAGCTCTAATCAAATTGGCCATCATGCCGCTGTTAAAAGGTGGAGTTGGCTAACTGTCTATCAATGACAGTTGAATTGCTTGGTTGAGCTTTTTTGGATTCTCTCCTATATAACAAGCAAATGATGGGCAATTTTCATTAAAAGTCTTTCTGGAAGACATTAAAAGACTCCTGATTTTATTGAAATTGAAGTATAGCTTCATATGCTAGACCTTAAGTAACTAGGCAGACTTTAAAACATTTATTATTTAAGAAAAATTATTGATTGCCTCTATTTTAATGTTATTTTATCATTTAATTTTGCCTTTATATATTATATTGTTGCATTATTATAGTTTATTTATTGTTGCATTATTTTTAATAGACGCTTTAGCCACTGGGACAGTCATGATGGTTCTGGTTTTGTAAAAGGTGGAGAAAGTGACAAAGTGTTTCTCATTGATAGCTGAACTGCTTGGTTGAGTTTTTGGATTCTTTCCAATATAGTTTTCATTAAAAGTCTTTCCGGAAGGCATTACTCCTTCCATACCGCCATAAAGAACAATGTAGACCCACCAAAGTGGTATTAAAAAGATTCCTAATTTTATTGAAATGGAAATATAGTTCAATGTGTTAGACCTTAAATAACTAGACAGACTTTAAAACATTCATTATTTAAGAAAAATTATTGATTGCGACTGTTTTAATATTATTTTATAATTTAATTTGTCTCTATTGCTGCATTGTTTTCAATAGAAGCTTTGACCACTGGGAGAACCATCATAGCTCTTGCTTTGTAAAGGGTAGTTTGGTTTTATCGCTCTACGGTCATTTTGTGCACACTGTAGGTTAATTAGATCGCTACCTACAGTTTAACGTGGATTCCGAATCACTAATCCATCCATGTCACCGCTATATCGTTATGTGAACCGCTTTGCTGGAAAAGTAACTAAAAGACACTCAATTTGTTTGCCAATAAGATGGAAATTGTTGTTTCTTAACGCCGGCCATTCTGATCTAAAACATTCATCACTAGAATAGAAAAGATGTAGAAAAAGCAGTGTTACCCAGAATGTACTACTAATTTACACCCACATTGTGCCATCGCAATTTTTGAATAACTCCCTCACAGATGTTATCAAGGGAGGGGGCCGCAATGTTTTCCCTACTTCTCTTACTTGATTCTAATGGATGTGATATTCCAGTCTGCAGATTTAACGTGCGCGTTACCAGTATAGACATGGAAGTTTTCGGTTCGACATCTCTTGTTCAGTTTCGAGTCAAGTAGCCTTGATACGGAAATCCATCATCCTATACACTAGGTCTTCCAATGATAAGCGCGAGCATGAAGACTGTTGTTTTCTTGTTGGGGATTACTTCCGCAGTTGAAGACTACGACCCTTTATGAGAACGTTATTTTCAAATTGCTAAAATACTTGTTGAAGATCTAATGAAGTTTATTTGCTGCTATTAACTGTCCTATTTTCCAAATATAATGATAGCAAAGCATATTTCCTGATTTACAGATATGTGATACAAGAATGATGATATACAACTACTAATTTATTTCAATCTATGTACTATGTATAATTAGAAGTTAATAAAAATTCAGATAATGAATAGATTTTCTTTCTCATTGATTCCTTAAAGGATTACTCTGGGTATATCAGTATAGCATTTTTCGGAACATAATGAGTTAATTCGTGTGAAAATTAATTTTTAATTTTGGAGTATTATTCTAAGGGTATCATAAGTTTACTCGTGATATCATTACATATGACAATAGACATTATATACGATTTCATATTGAATACAAACATTTCACTCGATGTCCTGCAAGTATCTAAATGACTGGCGTGGAGTTGCGTGTTTTTTTATATGCATTTAGTGATTTGACAGCTTGTTTGCTTGTAATTAGTAATTTAATCTCTTGTGCGCTTATGACCGCTTGCATTTACTTTCCAGTATTTTTTTTTTTTTTTTTTTAATGAAGACATTTTAGTGATGTATGGGATAGTATCGTATGGTGATTTTGAAAGCTCTGGTTATGAATCACTTTTCTCATTCTCTGATATTCGAATCTTGGTGACTTCTCCGATTTGTGTACGTATGTAATTACATGACGAGACAGGAAAAAATAAAGAAAAGAAAGGTGTAAATGTTAATTAAATATCAATGTAAAATGTAAATGTTAATTAAATAGCAATGTAAAATATAAATATTAATTAAATAGAAATGTAAAATGTAAATGTTAATTAAGTAGCACAAAGGGCAATATGAATTTCGGAGCGCAAAGAGACAGGATGTGAAATATCTCCAACTACGCAGTCACCTTTCTGATTCTATGATATTTGATTCTGGTTGACTAATCTGATTTTTGTGCAGATGTAATCACTTGAAGCGACGGAAAAAATAATAAAATACAGGTGCACATGTTAATTAAATAGCAGTATAAAACTTAGATTAATTAAATAACAATATAAAATGTAAATGTTAATTAAATAGCAATATAAAATGTAAATGTTAATTAAATAGCAATGCAAAATGCAAATGCAAATTAAATAACAATGTAAAATGTAAATGTTAATTAAATAGGCCTTAAAGACAATATGAATTTCTGACAGCAACAAAACAGAATAAAAGGCATCACAACTGAGTAGTCACCTTTATGATTCTCAGATATTTGATTTTGGTGGATTACTCCGATGTCTGTGAGTATGCAATATATGACACAACGGGGAAAAAAAAAAAAAAATATGTTAGTTAAATAGTAATGTAAAATGTAAATATTATTTAAATATAAATGTAAAATGTAAGTGTTAATTAAATAGCACGTAAGACAGTATGAATTTCTGACCACCACCAAACAGGATGTAAAGTATCACCAACTTAGTGGTCACCTTTTTGATTTTTGATTCTGGTAGACTACTCTGATTTACATACATATGTGATTGCATGACACATCTAAGGAAAAAAGGTGTAAGCGTTAATTGAATAGTAATGTAAAATGTATGTGTTATTTAAATAAAAATGTAAAATGTAAGTGTTATTTACATAACATGTAAAACAATATGAATTTCTGACCGCCACCAAACAGGATGTAAAAGTATCCCCAACTGAGTGGTCACCTTTCTGATTCTCTGGTATTTGATTCTGGTAGACTACTCCGATGTCTGTGCGTATGTAATTACATGACGCGACGGAAAAAACCGAACAAAAAAGAAAACTAGGTGGTAAGAGTTCCGTTTCGCTCTTCCAATGGCTAGCAAGCCAAAGCATGGGTATTATTACAATTGAACCTGCAAAGTACCGGTGTGCACTAGTTTTCTGGAACCTTTTCTTCCCCAACGTAGTCATCTTCCTCGCCGTTGGACAGAATAATTGGATAATGGTGATTCCAGGGCGCAATTCCATTCGCTCTGTGGAAAAGAATTCCAGCCAAAGAAAACCAAGAAGCGTTGACTTGCTCAGGTCATTACTGTGGCGGACTTGTCACTATGTCTAGGTCTTGCTTATTTTAAGATAGCCCGCCATTCAAGCGACCTATATTTGCATGAATTTAATTACGCTTTAGATATTTTGGTGGGTAACATGGGACTCCGCCAACGAGGTATTAGAATTACCGCATGTGAACCGATCGTTAAAAAATTTTTTAGCTGTAGTTTCTATCAATATGTTAAAATTTAAACATCATACCAAAAATTTTTAGTTGGAGAGTTTAAGATAAAAAAAATGATGTAAAATTTTTCTTAGCTTATTAGTTTTGAATATAAATAAAATAATTCAAAAATAAAAAAAATAACTAGAATACTTTGTGATTTTTAAACCTTTCTTTTCACATATGCTTAATATATTAATTTTTATGACTGAATCGGATTTACATTATGAATATCAGTGTATCATAATACTGTACATGATGAGTTTTATTAATTATTAGGATTAAATACCGCGCTTACATTAAAAAAACACGATGTACAAATGATTTAATTAGATTAATTTAAGAATTAATTAAAAAAATGTTCATGTTCACATCAGCCAAAGTAAAATTAACTTATTTCTTATGTATTTGCATAATTTCTTTTAAAAAACACTCTTTTTCTGAAAGAAAAGGATTAAATGGAATAAATATTAATATTATATAAAGATTAATATTAATATTTGTTAATTTAGCTAAAAGGTTTGTAAAAAATTTAACAATATGGAATAACTTAACAGTATCTATTATATTTACGTTGAATGAATGATACATTTGATGAATTTTAATGTGTGATGAATTTTACATTACATGTGTTTTTACGTTTCTTGTGATGATATTTGATGAATTTAAAAATTAATAACAAAATTGCTCACGTTCACATTAACCAAGGGTAAATTTAACTTATTTTTATGTATTTGCAACTTTTCTTTAAAAAACCCTCTTTTCTGAAGGAAAAGGATTAATTGGAATAAATATTAATATTTATATTAATAAATATTAATAGTAATATAATTAAAAAATATTAATATTATATGAATATTATTATTAAAATTTGTTATTTTAGCTAGAAGGCACTTAAAAAATTTAACAATATGGAATTACTTATCAGTATCTGTTTTATTTGCGTTTTTTATGCAGTTAAAAAATATTTTTAATATTTCTACTCTTTTTCTCAAGTTTGTTTACGTTTTGAAATTTACTTAAATGCTACATTTAGAGATATTCTAATCAGAATTTACTACAATCAATATTTTTAAAATTAAAATTATTATAATAATCGATGCTTTATGTACGATTCCACCAAATATACAGTGTGATTATTATAAAAATACTACAAATAAATATTTTTGAAAAAGTAAAACGATTATTTTCTTCAAATAATGATTTTAGTCGACATTGTACAATATTTCCTACGTTTATTATTAATATTTATATGATAATTAATTAATATGATATTAATCTTCTATTAATATGATAAAAATGATTTTCCGAATAAATGCAAATTCTGCATAAATTTTTTATTTCATCTACATAGTTTAAATAAACTTACATAATGCATAATATTTAAATTCTTTCTGTAAGCTAATCTTAGGAAAAAAAAGATTAAAATTTAAATTGGTACTAATTTATATTTGAAATTAAACATTTTTTTTTTTTTTTTTTTTTTTTTTTTTTTTGCATTCATGTAATTCGTTTAATATTTTTTTATCGTTCTCCATCAATTACTTTTATGAAATGAGTTTAATGTTTTTAAAAACACTCTCTTTTAATACATAAATGTATAAGATAAAAAAAATATGTTATTAGAAAATAATTTTTAGTATATGAAAAGATATTCATTTCACAACTTATCTGTACATACGTTAATAAATTATTACAGTATTTATGTGATTTTGAATACACTTGTACAAAAATTAAAGCTATTGTATAATTCTTTCCCCTTTTGTATTATATAAATTCATATTTTCGAGGATTAGGTTTTTATTATTATTATTATTACTACTACTACTACTACTTATTATTATTATTATTACTGTAGGTTAACATGAAAAACAGATCAAATAAATTCTTAGTTTAAAAAAATATGTCATTATGAATTTAATTTTTCTCAAATTGATCGGTTTTAAATATCATAAGGATACATATAAATTTGGTTAGTGGTTTTAATTCCATTTAGTTGTTAATAAAAATATTTTATAATTAAATGATGTGTGTGATAATGTATAGGCAACTACAGTTTTTCTATTTAATAAAACTTCGACTTTATGTAATTAAACGTATGTAAAAAAATTCTTATAAATAGCTAGACAGTTTGTAATAAACCACTCTTGGCTGTGTTATATATAACAATTAAAAAAATGACTTAAATTGATTTTAAGCAACCACAAAAAGCGAGGTTTGTAAATAATTTTAATAAAATTATATTTAATAATTGACTTATGCTCCTAAATACTTAAATACTTAAATAATGCAATAATCAAGTTTGAACAAATTGTTTTGAACATTTTGGATTGCTATAAAAATTCATATTTTCTCAGTTATAGAAAATCACATTTTACTTTTAGTTCTGAAAATTAAGCTAATACTAAAGCAATAAAAATGAAGTATATTCAAAAGTTTACTAAAATATATCAACGAAACAAAAAAATAGTTTGAATACATAACATAAAACTAAATAAATAAAATAGTAAAATTATTAATATTCCTTAATAGATAATAAATGGTTAGGATTATAGTGTTTTTAATATTTGCATATAATAAAATTAAAAAATTTTGAAATTTTAATCATAAAAATTTTAAAGGGTAGATATAGTAATTAGCAAAGAATAAGTAAGTGAGGAAGATATAGTAATTAGTAAAGAATGATAAAGTGAATAAGATATAGTAATTAGCAAGGAATGATAAGTGAGGAAGATATAGTAATTAGCAAAAAATGAATGATACCAAATAGTTGAATTTTATTTGGAAAATTTATTAGTACATGGTTAATTTATTGGTACATGGTTAATGAGTAAAAAAAATTTCGAATTTCTCTTTTGAAACTATGGACCATTTCATAAAAAAGATATAAAAAATAAATAACAATAGATCAAGTGTTACTGTATGAAAAGAATAATGATTTTAGACTTGATTTCTTTCTTTACTTTTGAGATAGATTCAGATTTTTGTTTAATTTTCTAATTTTTCTGTTAATAAATAAAATATAAAATTCTTTTAAAAATAGAAATTTTATCTAGATAACTTTAAAAAAAAATTAAAACACTTTAAAGAAATATTTTTCATTTTATACCTCCTAAACTTTCATAATTAAAATGTAGAGTAAAAAGAAATTTGAGTAACCAAAATCAAAATAATATTGACGCATCCATTCTCTATTATTATTAAATCCTATCTACTTAAATTAAATCTATATTAAAACTTAAAACTTAAAAACTATAAAAAATTATTATAAATTTGTTGATAAATATACGCATGCAAATAAATCAGGTATTTTCATCATATCTTATCAATACCAAGTAAAAACAGGCATTTTCTTTTACCACATTGTGAAAAAAAGAAAAATGAATTTCTCGTATGGAGAAAGAGATATCGAGATTTATCTCCTTTATACAAATAAAATCGAAAAAGCGCCCTCTATCACAGATATAAAGAACTGAATTTTCCACTGATAAGGAGAAGTTTTAGGAGAGAAGTTTTTAAAAAGTTTCTGTTCGATATCAAAGAAGTTGAATACAAATTATAAAAACTTTGTTAAATTTATGTAAATATATATATATATATATATATATATAAAGTTATTTATTATATATAAAGTTATTTTTGTAAATTTATGATTTTCAAACAATAATATCTAAATTAATTCAATAAAAATATTTGATATTCTAATTTCATTAAAAAAGACTATTTGTATAATCCGTATACTGAATAAATATTATTTAATGCACATATTTATTAAGAAATTCCATCTATCGCTATCATTTCTATCAATTATAAATATAGAGCGCATGGTTTATAAGTTGATATTAATTTCATTACAAAATGGAAGAATTTTTTTTGTAATTGTTATCTTTACATATAGCAGAGCCAAAACATAAATAATACTGTCAATACTTATGTAATTAAAGGACATAAATCACATTAATACATGTAAATATTGTTAGTAATTTTCATCTCATCCTAAATATATGTTTATTAATATTCAAAATATTGAATTACTAACAAAAAAACTAATTGAAAATTTAAAAAAGCTTCACAGTTAGCAAAACTCATTAAGGAATTTTAACTTTTGAACCCTTTAAGCATAAATTAGCACACTTTAAGTTACATTCTGCAATTTTTGTTTATAAACAATTAAGAATGAAGTAAATAAAAACCATAATTTAAAATCATGTTATATTGTTTATAGATCTGTTCAGTTTTTTTATATTTATACAATTAATTATATTGTTAAAATTCAGTATAAATATTTTTGTTGTTTTGAACTATGCACTTTTACTGTACATATAGTTCAAATGAGTTACTGAATTATCAAAAGCTATGACTGCTGCGATAAATTTCATAAAAACAGTATCAACTCCTACTTTTGATATTTTATTTGAAATATTCTCAAAACTAAGAACAATAAAAATATAAAATATTACAAAAATTTAGTAAGCTCAGAAGTTAACTGATTATAAATATGTTCAAATATTCTTACTAGCTTTTTACTATTATGGCTTTTATTAATTGTTAGATTTAATTTAATTGAGAGTGATTTTAGTGTGTATTTTATTCATCTTATATTTTTATTACACTTTTATCATAATTATTATACTTTATTCATTTGATTAAATAGGCAGGACTCAAACATTTAGTTAGTTTATTGGGGTTAGATAATTTTTATCTATTATTTTTTTATAGTATAGATGAAATTAATTAACTTTGAGATCAATTTAAAAATTTAATATGAGGAATAGAATTGAAAAGAAATTCAATTTCTAATTCTGTATGTTTTTAAAATTATTTTTAGTTTTGTTAAATAATTATGAATTAAATACAATATGTTTTTAAAAAAATTTTTTTAATATGTTAAAAAAAATAAAAAATGAAATTAACTGACCCGGACGTGATTTGAACACGCAACCTTCTGATCTGGAGTCAGACGCGCTACCGTTGCGCCACCGAGCCATACAGTAGGTTGTCGATTAAACATTTATGAACAATATAAAATGAATTAAATAGTGAGACAATAATTAATTTGTTTCATATTTACAAGTAATAACATTATGATCGGAAAACAATTTCTTTTCAAAAAGGTTCTCAAATTTCCGAATCCCAACGTCTTTTTTGAAACAAGTTAAATATATTATGTGGATATTTAGGATATAAATTTTTAATATAATAGAGTATAAACGATAGCAAAATAAAAAAATTTTTTTTTTTGTCTCTGCTGTAAACAAACCGAAGAATGTGATATTCTCGCATAAAACTTCGGCCATTAAAAAGTTGCTCACGTTTCTCCAAGTGACATGATTTATGTCCCTGTAAAGTCGTGCCATCTAGTGGCAAAAGCTGTGATTAATGTCAGGCCGTAAATAATAATAAAAAGCTTTTGTCATATGCCAACACTAGATGTCACTAGGTGGTCCGTTGGGAGCTATTCACAATTTGGAGGAATTCAAGCGGCTCATTGATAAACAACGAACTGTTTTGATGCTTTAGGCATTAGTTGCGAATCGAAATTTTTAAATTCTTATTACATCATTTCAAAAAAAACGCAAATTTTTTTATTTGTTAAAAGACCTTTATATGGGACTTCGAAACTCCATTAAAATACGTAAAAAAAAATCTAAAATTAACCGTTAAAAAACCATTAAATTTTTTTTTCGTAATGAGCTTTTCGTAGTAATTGTAAAACTTAACTTTCTCATAGTATAATCAGTAAATCTTATACAAAAAGAAACAAGTATTGATAAATATTAAAATTGTTTATTTTTATATCTTTAATATAAAAATTTCTGTTTATTATAAAAACACAATAATTTTCATATATAACAAAGAAAGAGATAAAATTATCTATAATATATTCTACTTTTAAACATTCTCTGGTGCAAAATTTTTCCATGCTGCATTTTTCTCGTTTTCAACAATCTTGCATGTGATGATTTTAATGATTTAAATGATTCTTTCATTAGAAAATTTTTTTGTTGATCTCTAAATTTAATTTTGCCCTGGATAATGCAAAGTACGTCAATCCAACTAATGTCTTTTTTCTCAACAATATATACTACAGCTTTTTCAGAGTCAACCCTTGAAACTGGTTAATTGTAATATCAAAAGGCTAATAGTAGTGGAAATTGCTTTCGTGAACATTTAATATTTCCATTTTCCAAAATTTTGAAATTAGAAATATCATAAGAAATTAAAAATATTCACTATTGCTTACTTCATCAATTCTAGAATATTTGAATTCACCAGGAAAGGCCCTAGAAATATAGCCATCACATGTAAATTCGTTAATAGGTTATTAATTATAGGTTGTTTGTTAATAGGTTATTCGTTAATTAATTATAACTTTTTCTATATATCTATTCTAAGGTAAAACATGAGCTTCCTCACCTTTTTTCGTGAACTGCTAATGTCTCATTAATTGTATCAGTTATACTTAAAAGTTAACGCCGGGGTTTCTGATTCAAAACTATTATCAGTCCACGGATATAGATTATCAGCTTCACAATCTTGATTTTTCTTCTCCCAAGAAAAGAGATATTTTGACGTTCTTAGTTGAGTATTAATTGAGGAATATACTTTTATTGCCTAGTACATTTTGTAAATTATTTTCGTCAATACTAATGTTACGACACCAGGAGTTATTATTTTTAAAATATTCCAAACCAGTCTTGATATTATCACGATTTACGATAAATTCTTTATATACATACTTAACCTTCTTATCTTCTAACAAAAATGTATCGTGATTTAGTATCAATAGAATGAGGTAAACGAGTTGTAAATACAGTTATATCTTGATAAAAATTAATCTTATTGACTTAATTGACCTTATTTTAACCAATGGATTGAGATAACTGAGCGAACTTGAGCAATTAGTTGTTCTTCAACGAAAGATAATTTTTCAAGACACTTGGTTGGAAAATAGGACCCGTATTGTTAGCAGTAGAGAAAAATATTTATTCCCTTTTTTATTGTAAATTTATGGCATATTTCACAAGATCCGTTTTTGGGATGATTAAACCAACGACGATGACAGGTAAAGTGTATATCAAAATCTATAACTAGAGTAATACCATTACCCACATGACACTGTCTTGAAAGATGTTCTTAAAATTACTAAAATTAACTGTTTTCACACTTAGTTTTATGAATCTCCATTTTTATCTATTCAAAATACATTGCCAACTTTTCATTAATTTTCATTTTCATTCATTTCAACTTTTCATTTTATAAACATGCTATTTTACCATTACAGAAAATATTAACATAAATTAATTATAATAAAAAATAGCCAACATACTCCCACCTTGAGTTGGGTACAACTCAACACTGTACTCAATATTGTGATAATAAATAAGTGATAATTATAAGTAAGTAAAAATAAGCACAAAAATTCGAAATCCACAAAATACATAATTAAAGGTTAAATTTTTTCAGGTATATTAATATTACCGCCACTTGATGGTTTTGGTTTCTTTTCAGTTAAGTAAGAAATAGAACCAAAACGTTTTCTTTATCATCTACATGTAAGAACGGGATCTTGGCTTACCTTAGATCAGAGAAATTTCTTCTTCTTCGGCGGAAATTTCCAAAAATAAAATTTGCTGAATTGGTATTAACATTGTTGATTGCCCAATTTTTAACCATCACAAGTCGAATTTAATTATCTCTTTTCTGATATAACTTCAATAATTTGCATAGTAGCCAAATTATGGAAGTTAAGGTATTAGTGTGATCACTTCCTACTAAAACTATGTCATGCACACTCTGGCACTCGGTACCATAGGTTTCGGGTTCGAGTCCCGGCGCTGCCATTGATATTTCTAGTGTTTCGGAATCAACTTTTAAACCGTAGGTCCCGGTCTAATAGGATCGTAGAGCGTTGCGGGGGCATTGTTACTCCGCGTCCGTGGCTTATCTTCAAGTTTCACGCGCCCCTTGGGTAATGCAAAGTGAGTAACGTCTGTGCAGCGCTTCATCAAGACAGCTGTCTAAGTGTTTGCCAGCTGTATTAGAAAAAAAACCTATGTCATACTCTTTTAACGAATGCCTTCTTCTAGATTTTGGTCTTTGAATAAATTGACCTAAATACTCTAAATATATTCTTTAAATCTTTTAGAAATACACTACTGCCATTAAAATTGCTACACCAGGAATAAATGCAGTTAATAAAATGATATTTATTGGACAAATATATTATACTGGAAATAACAAGCGATTAAATTTTCAAGAAATTTGGGTGCATAGATCCTGAAAAATCAGTGCCCAGAACAACCACCTCTGGCAGTAATAACAGCACTTATACGCCTGGACATTGAGTCAAACTGAGATTGGATGGCATGTACAGGTACAGATGCCCATGCTGCTTCAACACGATGCCACAGATCATCAACCGTAGTGATTGGCATATGGTATCGAACCAGTAGCTCGTCAATCATGGACCAGACGTTTTCTATTGGAGAAAGATCTGGTGAACTCGCAGGCCAGGGCAACAGCCGAACATTTTTCGTATCAAGGAAGGTACGTACAATACCGGCAATATGCGTTCGGGCATTATCCTGTTGAAATGTAGGGTTTCGCAGAGCTCGAATAAAGGGTAGAGCCACGGGTTGTAACACACCATAAATGTAACGTGAACTGTTCAAAGGGCCAAACAATGCGAACAAGAGGTGACCGAGACGTGTATCCAATAGCACCCCATACCATCACGCCAGGTAATGGGCCAGTATGACGATGACGAATGCATGTCGCCAATGTGCGTTCACCACGATGCCGCCAAACACGGATGCGACCATCTTGATGTTATAAAAGAACCTGGATTCAACTGAAAAAGGACGTCTCGTCATTCGTGAGCCCAAGTTCGTCATTGATCACATCATTGAAGACGCTCCTGTCTGTGATGCAGCGTCAAGGGTAGCCGCAGTCATGGTCTCTGAGCTGAGAGTCCATGCTGCTGCAAACGTCATCGAACTGTTCGTGCAGACACTTGTCGACTTGCAAAAACGACTCCAGTTCTTGACATAGGGCTCGTGACGTGGCTGCACGATCCATTAAGGCCATGCAGGTAACATGCCTTTCTTCTCGGCTGCTAGTGATAGGGGGCCCTTGAGAACCAGCACTGCGTTCCGTGTTACCGTCCTGAACCCATCGATTCCATATTCTTCTAACAGTCATTGGATCTCGACCGACGCGAGCAGCCATACTGCGATATGATAAACCACAATCCCGGTACGTTACAATTAGACCTTTATCAAAGTCAGAAACGTGCTGGTACACATTTTTGCTTCTTACACGAGGTATCACAACTTTTCACCAGGCAACAACGTTCAAATGCAATTTCCTCATTTAAACACATTGTAGGTGTCGCTACCAGCGCCTGCTTTGTCTGAATGCGCTGAATGGCTAATCATTTGCATATCACAGCACCTTCTTCCTGCCGTTTAAATTTCACGTCTGTAGCATGTCGCCTTGTTGGTGTAGCAATTTTAAGGGCCAGTAGTGTAGCTGCCCTTATTTAATTGTTTTTTAAAGATTTTTTTCTCTAATATATCAATGTTATATAAATTGATTTCCTTAATGTCATATAGAAACATCGATCAGTTGAAGGTTTAACTATATAATTTTCTAAGTAATAAGTCAATGATCTTGAATTGTTCAGATGATCACAATCAAAAAGGATGGTTATCATAGTTTAGGAATCCTTTATTGATACTAATAAGTCGTGCTGCAGAAATGATGAAAGTCGATGGCGATTTTAGTAAAATGTGCAAAGCATCTAGCATCGAGAATTAGATTTCCTGTTATAAGTTTTCGGAGTTTTTTTTCTATACGACAATCAATTACCCCTACAATCTGCTTCCTTTTCCACCCATCAGTGGTGTGTTCGTGCTATATATAAATGGAATACGAGGCCCACCGGGTGCAAATCCACCGCAAGCAATCCATGTTTTTAGAAATGAGATAACTCAGTTACAATTATTACGACTTTTATGAGCGTATAGCATCTTCCGGCTGTCTGGTGGGAGTTTGTGGAATTTTCTCTCATATGGCACCGACAAATGTGATCTTTTTACCCCTACAATTCTTCCTATATGGCACGGAATATTTTTATCACTAAAATTAAAATTCAAGTGGAATAATGCCATAGAATCTATGTATTACTTATAAAAAAATTCTTTAAGCACAGATATTTTATTTATTTATTTTAAGAAACTGATTTTATTGCCGAAGATCGTTTAAGAACCATCTTTTTAACTGATTAATTAATTAAAAAATATAACGGTCGACATAGACAGATGACTGAACGATCTTCAGAGCGACTCTCTCAGCATCTGATTAGTTAGTATTAGTGATCTGGCATGCAACCAGGACCGGAAGGACTATTAATAAGGGACTCAGAGAATGGAGTTTGAGCTCACGACCTAGACTAACTCTCAAGCTGCGTAGATACACTCGAGTGAGAAAGTTCCGATCACAACAACACACCAACGTACTACAAACTGATTTGTTACACTTTGGATGGAAATCGAAACACTCGAGGTTCTATTTGTCACCTTTCAGATATCGCTCGGCCTAGGGTAGGGTCGCTCGGCCTAGGGTGTTTAATCAAGTATCAAAGGAATATGTACGAACTTCCGAAAGACAATTGGAGGCTCGTTCGAAAAGAGATATAAGAAGGGTTGTTTTGGAGATCAGACTGCAACGCCCGGGGATAGAAGAGTGTTCGGCCACAAATTTCAAATCTGAAGGCGACTTCACCTGGGCACACCAACAAGCGAGTTTATAGTGATGCTGGTCTTAATCGGCTTAGTGTATCTACTTCAGTAGGATTGTTTTCAGGAATGAATTCCCCTCCCTGTTTAGACCCGAGGATCATTGATCCTCCAAGCTGTCTGAAGACATCCAGGACAGCAATGGGATACTAACCTGATTGCCACCTGTTTTACAAACTCGACAAACGTAGTTATGTTTTGAGGTACTATGTCCTTTGATATTATGATTCCTTTGGTTTTCATTTGTAGCACTCTGAGTTTACATTTCAAACGAAATAATATCCAACTGCACATGATGAAAATTTTAGAGAGAAAAGTTTGCAAGTAATCGCACAGTGGCCATCCTCAAACAAGTCAATGTCTAGCCAGATAACAATATGTAAGAGCCAGAGAAGAACTAGCGTCTTGTTGATAAATTCACTTTGTCTAGTTGTATCTCCTGAATAAAATATTCAGTTCCGCTGAAATTCTAATACCTACTTTTTCTATAGATATTCATGACATCTACAGATTTTTGTCCCACTTGTATTACTCATTCTTGCTGATCCTATTTGTTTTATGTTTCAGTGTACATTAGAAAGCATACATTTAACAGCAATAATAAGTCATAACGGTTAAAAACATTACATTACGTTGAAGATCTAGATAAATGACATCTTTTATTTGTATTATCTTTTTTTTTCTGATTTCTTCTCAATAGTAATTGGATAAATTGGGATAAAGCAGCTAACGCGAGCATAAATCTCAAAGTCAAATCAAATGACATCTTTTCACCTTCATTACTTAATTTTTTTGATACCATATAAATTGCATCGATTTTCGGAATTAACCTTGGACACTCTACTGTATGTCTTGAATAATGTGATGATTAATAAATTTTCATTTCTGAGAATTCACATGAACATGAACTTCTGATTATATGCTAAAAACATTAGCAATATGGATTATCAAGAAATAATTGTTGTATCTTAAAATTTTCATACAACAGTTAAATAATCAATTTTGTTAAATTTTCTTTTAAGACAGCATCACTATCCAAGTTGAATTTCCATTTGTATGTTAATTGATACTTTACAATATCGAGCGTAAATGGATTATTAAAAGAGATTCGTACTAATACATCATTCTCCAAAGATATTGAGGGAATTAAAGCAGATTCGAAGACCATGTCAGGCTAGATATATTATAACAACAAGAACAAAGAAGAGAAGGATTTACGTTTTCCGGGAGAAATTTCAGGAGCAACTGCAGGGAATACGAAGCCCACCGGGTACAACTGCGTGTCTTATTGTAAAAATCCGGAAAACAAGATCCAATTCAACTATTGATGACAACGCAGTCAAAACCTTCACTATTCTGTTTTCAAAGTAATTATTGTAACGTTATAAATTAGACCCTTGTCTGGCATGCTTATTAAATAATGCTGGCTAATACTAATCGAAGAGTGGAGTTTGAAAAAATTATATGTCAGGATTTTTGTAATGATATATAACATATTTGATTCATGAAACTTCGAGTATTACTAATAGTCATAATAGAAGTCACACAGTCAATAATAGAAGTCATGTGCCACATCTAAATGTCTAGTGGGCAGCTGGTAGTTCTTGCTTTACAGAAATGCTATTTGTTATGAGTAATCATATGAAATTATTGAATAGAAAAATACTAAACACTTTGTGACTTTAGGGTTGCTCAGTTTAGACTACCGTAGTTCTAATTTCTGGACTCTGTTGAAGTGAACAATTAAAACCTGGAGCCCCTTAAGTTCAAGTACATTAAAAATTTTTATTTTCTTTAATAATCCTGCTTATTTTTAACTTATTTATAGTAAATAAATTTATTACACTGCCTCTCCAACAATTTTATTTAACAAAAATATTCTATTACCTCCATTAGAGTACTGTTTCAGGAAGCTTTCCGATTTGAAACATTACTGATTGTTCAAAGAACTGTAGCATCAGCACATCTAGAATTACGAGAAAAAAGAGATAGATTGGCAAAATAAATCTTCTAAATACGTGATGAAAAATACTGGGCCACCCATTTCCGTCTTTGACTATAATTTGTACCCTGTTATTCCAGTAAAAGTTCTTGCTGTCTTTGTTCTCAGGTGTGGATAATTACCGGAATTCGAGAGTCGAATTCCTGTCGAGAAGTTGTGTGAAAGCAACAGATAAGGGAGTATAGGAAAAAGACAATGAAGGATTTAGATTGGTGTGAAAAAAAAAAAAAATTAGAATAGGCAAACAGAAACACTTTTTTTAACAATGAGATTTTAGTTCTTTTAATTTGTAGACCTCCCATGAAACAATGGAAATGCATCATCTTATTGGTAGTCTATCTTTCATTAAAAACTTTAAAAAACAATTGAAATCCAAAAATGCTTCCGGCTTCAATGAGAAGTCTTAAAAAAGAAATAAAAACAGAAGAAAAATATTTTTTTATATCCTTCAGATGTCAGAATGAAAAAGGATTGTTAAATTTTGGACTTCTCAATGAAATTTGGATATCCATAAATGTTCCTGACTTCATTCGAAAGTCAAGTTAAGAAGTTGGCATAAATGGCATAAAGGCATATAAAAATTATACTTCGGGAATTATAAAACAATTTCAAACATTTGCTTTTTGTGAGAAGTGTTAAGACAAGAATATATATATTGTATATATACATGCATATATATTCCTTCACTGAAACCTTAAAAATGCTTTCAGGAAATACCAGATGATTACGAAATACCAATGCAAAAGAAAAATAAGTCCCATCCAGTGATTGGATAATAAACTCATAAAATCATGTGAAACTGCAAAACGAATGGAAAAAAATGTTTGATAAATAAAGATAAAAACAAAAAGTTTACCTTTAAACTAGCAGGAACAGTTTAAAGAGAGATGGACGATAGGTGAATGTCTGTTAACAGTCGTCCTTGGGCTCGAGTTGCTTAAAACCATCGGTAATCATTGCATAATGTTCATGATTCGTACTTTATCTACGATCAGTAGATCTAGTAGCAATGCATTACAAACTGTCTCGCTGTCCATACAGTCCTTATACTACGAAGCCAATGTTATCGACAGATTGGATGACAAGGTCTCGATATGTTACCGCCATGATCTCTTCTGACTCCTTTGGATTTTTCTTTTTCCTCCTGAAGGAATAGATCTATCAAATTCTAGTTAGAAGAAGAGAATGAATTGTTCGTCCATCCTGCCTTCACTTTTGTAGACTCTAAGCTGTTGGATCGAGTGCAGTTTGCCATTGTACAATGATCGTATGCAAGATTCTTAATGCATAGTGGTTATTTATCAATTTATAATGTACATCCAATGTAAACATTATGTCAAATACAAATACCACAGTATCTGTTTCTATTAAGGTTTATTTTCCCTTCACAAGATGTGACTTCATAGTTTTCTTTTGCACTTTTCTCGTAAACTATGTATCGTAGAGGTGTGGTTCTCTAGCCAACTTTTATGTACTCAGAGCAAGGATTCCCGCCCTGCACATTTTATGCGGGGTTTACTAAACACTGTAGAATTCAACTGACATTCTTCATTATAACTTTAATCTCGCTTACTGATTATTTAAATAAAGTAGTACCTACGGACGTTCAATAACTGTTTTGACAAAGTGAGAAGGATGATAGAACTCATCAAGAGGAACAATATTTACCTTGGAGATTAGGGTTGTGTTCCAGTCAGAATGTCAGAAAAGAATAACTACAACAAATCGTCACTTTAGAGGTAATTTTATTCAGGCTGGAGAAATAACGCATTTCCAGAACATCACCGTCAAGCATTTACCATCTGAAAATTGCCAGAGAAAAGAAGCAACATCGACAGTTGCAGCTGATTGGCTGTTTAAGATTAAGTGAAGAAAGTACAAGTTGCGAGACATCCTCAATACTTTACATTATTAAGATGGCACACAAAATCATTGGTGAACAGGAAATCATCATTGAAACAAAAGCCTCTGGATTCCAGGAAGATCTTGTTGCTAGAAATATTGTTGCAACCAACAGGATAAACACGAGAATCTTCTACAGGATGTGTCTGTCTTTTCATTCGAAGGTGTGAATTGAGCAGTGGTACCCTAGATTGTTCCATTTATCACTTATTTTGTGTCCTTCTCTGAGTTTATGCACCATTTGTGCAACTTTCTTTTCATTGTTGAAAGTACAACTTGGACATTAATTTTTACTCTTTACGGATACTCAGAGGGTAATCCTACTCTAGGTTCTGTAGCAAATATTGTTCATCTTGAGGGGCACTATCATCCTCTGATTTTGTCAAAACATTTTATGAGCATCTTGTATATGAAATACTTTTACGTTCAATAATATCATATGAAAGTGAATGCTGACCATTGACAATCATCTTAGAATATAAGCTAGAGTTTGCAAGGAAAATATTTGAAATAATATTACAACCAAGTATAGAGGGCATGTTATTAATTCGCTATAATTATGAAAGTTATAAAATGTATAAAACTAATTTTATTTGGATAATTAAGACATCTCGAATTTGGTGATAGGTTCTTAGGTATTTGTAGATGCGGCGACTCAAACACGATTAAAATGACCTTTTTGTAACTATTACAGTACATACAGCTAAAAATAAAATAGATCCTATGACTGAATGACGCTTAAAAAGTATTTTATTAAAATTCCATAACAGGCACACTTTAACATGGAAAATTCCAAGGATTTACAAGGTCGGGGCCTAAAACGAGCTATAGCTAAAAGAAGAAAGACTCCATGGAATCTGCATAAATTGAAGTAAAACTATGTTATTGTGGCTCATCCCCTTGATTTAGAATCCTAAACCAAGTCCAGTAGATCATGCTGCATCAATAGATCGTAAACGGTCCTCCCCTCATTCAACAGTTGCCTCACAGAGCAACCAATACAGTCGATGAGGTGAGAGGGGAGACGCGATAGCCGAACAATGACAAATGGTATGTGTCTTCTCGTCTCCATTGAAGGTCAAACTCTTAGTGTGGCCAGTTCTTAGTCTAGCTAAAGCCGTTTGAGCAGATCTAGGACAAGAGTACTGCAAGGACATACTAGGATATTTAGCGGCGTACCATGCATGAATTGGTGGCGACCTCCAAGCGGTATTCACTCTGGCTAAAGTCATGGAATGAACCTCTGAAGCTAATAGATTGGAAGAAGAAGCTTTGGGAAGTTCGCAACCTTCCCTAGAGATCAGATCAGCAATTTCATTTCCATAGATGCCCACATGAGAGGGAATCCACTGCAAGCACCAATCCTATCTGGTCCAAAACAGCTAGTTTAGAAACGATATCCTGCCCCAATTTTTCCAGGATGCTTGGCCAGTCTTTCAAATACTGTATTGAGCTCTTACTATCAGTCAGAATCCAAACATCAGATCTTTAAGTCTAAGACTTTAAGTCTAAAGCTAGCAAAGTTAAGTCATTAACTAGCTTCAGACTTTAAAGTTTCAAAGCTGGCTCAGAACTTCGCTTATAGCAATTAATTCTGAGCGGAATACTGAGCTGGGGTCCGGGTTTCTAAAACGATATCTAAATTCTCCTGTACTTGTCTTCAAAAATTCCGCTACCTGTTCTTCGAATTAAAACTATCACTTCCTTATAGCTCAATGTCTAACTCATTCCTTATAGCTCAAATTAAGCTACGATACGGAGAGTTCATTCCCAACTGCTGCCGTACGTTATAGTAATTGCGTTATAGTGTTGTACGTTATAGTGAGTGCTTATAGTGTCGTACGTTATAGTGAGTGCTTATAGTGTCGTACGTTATAGTGAATGCTTATAGTGTCGTACGTTATAGTGAGTGCTTATAGTGTCGTTTATAGCTTCCAAAATGAGTAGATTAGGTAGAGATATTAATAGAAATGCGATGCAGTCAAATTGCGTGGTTGGAAATTTCCAGATTTTATCTAATATGATATGTATATACGACAATTATCTCAAAAAGCTCACCAGAAAGTCTTTAATCCTCAGTCCTGATATTATTCAACACATTAAAGAATTAATCAACACATTAATTACATTAAATGGAATTAAATCAACACATTAAATGGTATTAATCAACACATTAAAATGGTGTTTTTCATCCTAAGGTTAGCTCAGTGGGTGCTTTGATAATGTGCAGATAGAACAGATTTCTCTCCATTGGAAGAAAAAAATTGTTAAGAGTTTCCTCAATTTACTTTGAAAATATTATTTGAATTGAGAATGTAGCACAAAATTGAAAATTTCTGAATATAATTTTTGCTTTCAAATAAATGATAGATGAAATTCAATCAGTAGCAATGTAAAGATTTATATTATTGTCAGTAAAATTATATTTTAATATCACACTGCAACAATATAAAAAAATAGAAATTTAAAATTATCAAAACGAGTTAATTTTTCGTGATAAAAGGCAAATTTTGATTGATTCTCTAATCTTCATTATTTGCTTATAAAGACATTTGTGTGTGTTGTAAGCTGTGAGAGGTTCTGAACCATCAAATTAATGTACATGCTCTCTTGAAAAACAACTTCTTTTCAATGTATTCATGTGACGTTTAAGAATCTGCCATCGACAGTCAGACTGTCTGGTGGGAGTTTTGCTGATTTTCTCTCATAAAATATACAAATGTGTAGCAATTATTCATACCCGCCGGTGGACTTCTCGTGGTATGTCTAATTGGAATACATGGCCTACTCATGTAAAGCAATATTTTTCTATATATATTGATGCTACAATATTTGAAATAATTTCTAATATTGAAAATTAGTAAAAAAAAGTGCAATCTTCTACTATACACGTTTTTTGAAAGCTGTTTATAGTTAATGTAATTTCTTGTATGTAGCTCAGCAGCGCTGTATGAACCGCAGAAGTAATTTTTTAACCGAAAAAAAAAAATCAAGTTCTGCTTTTGTACCCTGCCATGAAACTAACAAAAACGATTTTCACTTTTTAAAAAATTTTTTTTTGGCACTATTAAATAAAAAAAATTGTTATAAATTTAAGATAGAAATTGAAAATTTTGTTATATTTTTACTTTTAAATAAAATGCTTGCTGATATTCAACCAATAGCAAAAGTAGAGAATTGTATCACGATCATTAACAAATTAAATTTCAGTATCATACTCAAATCGAAATTAAAAATTATTGAATCATGTTAATTTTAGTAATAAAAAACAATTGCCATTTAGGATATTTCGTATAATTTTTTATCGATTTTCTAGTGTTAATGATTTGCTTTTAATGACAATTGTTTCATGTGAAAAGTATGTTGTCGAACTTGAGTTGTGAAAGTTTTTGAACCATGATCTCAATTTTTTGCTCTCTAAAAATAATTTATTTATATCCATGTGACGAAGATTTAAATAGCGTGTTGAAGTATCTCCCACACATACCAGACAATCAGACTGTCTGGTATGTCTGGTGGGATTTTATATAAACTCATATGTTGGACTGTAACTTCTAAAAGTCCTCCCTTCAACCATTGGTGGCTGTTTGTGGTATATATCAGAAATACAGAAGGCCTACCCATTAATGTAATAAATAAGTTCCAATAATTATATTTGAAACAATTTTTAATTATTTAAAATTGGTAAATAATTAATTCAAATTACTATATAACTAACTAATTAACTAACATCCTAGCACTACAGCACATGGTGGGTCAAAGCCGTCTGCCTACTGGCAGATTTCAAGACAGGAGATGGTTTCTTTTTACAGGGTAGGATTATCAGCCATATGCCCAACAGTCATATTAGACTGGGACTTACTACCACCCTTACTACTACTACATCACTGTGCCTAGAGCTGAGTTGCCCTTTTACAGTTTGGGAATGATGCGGGTGAGAAGTCTGATTGGACGCTGTGACGCTCTACAGCCATATGAGACCGGGACCTACGGCTTAAAGTGAATTTCAAACTATTACAAACATCCATGGCACCGCGTGGGTTCGAGCCCCAAACCTGTGGTCCGGTCCAAACCTGTGGTCCGAGCGCCATAGCACTAGCCACTGGCCGTCAGGCCCCAGAAGACCGGAACTTACGGTTTAAAGTGGATTCCGAACCACTACAAACATCCATGGTACCGCCGGGACTAGAACCCGAAGCCTGTGGCACCGAGAGTTAAAGCCAAATTATTATATATCCGTTTTTAAAACTATTTATAGTACTTGAAATCTTATATAAGATTCTATATTGCATAAAACTGATAAAAAATATTAGTTCAATTTATTATATACCCTTTCCAAAAACTGTTTAAAGTTAATTATAATTTAATATTTATAGCATAACAAATATAGTTTTGTACCTTTTCAATTCGAAATTATCTACTAACATCCGAATACAATTGGAGTATGAGCTTTTTCACTTAGAACCTTTCCAGAGATATCCGAAAAACAGCTTGAAATTTAACGAAAGTGGGAGGAACCTGGTCGCTTTGTCTTAAGACGAACCTCAGAAAATCTCGCCATTGTGAACAACAACTTCTTAGATTTGTTGAAGACAATACAAGGCAATGTGTTAAAAGGAGACAAATGATACATTAATTCTCTCCGGGGGTAATTAATCGAGGAATGTCGAGAAGAAAGGCTGATTAAGACAGAAATCGAACGCGAATATTCGGTTGAAAGTTCAATTCTAGTTTTGAAGCAACGTTTTATCCCGCCTCCAGAAATTAATTAATCACCACCTGCAGAGTATGATAACGAGTTACACTAATTCGGATGCACTCTGCGTGACTTCTTAAATGAACACAAGTATACCAAGCTAAGAAACTTCCAAATAATTCAACTTCGAAAGGAAGGCGAGATTTAAGAATAGAAGAGAGAAGATTGATGGTTTCGATGGAAGCAGTTGGTCGGTCCACAGCTCCCAGAATGTTCTCTGTATACCTTTTTCATATTCAGAAACTTGATTAATCAAAATGCTTCTCCTTCCTCTAGCTTCAAATGATGCATTTATTCACACGCTATACACTAATACTCGTACGCTACATACTAATACTCATACGCTATACATATAACTACGCTATAGACTAATACTAATACGCTATACATATAACTGCGCTATACACATAACTACTCTATACACTAATACTCATACGCTATACAATACACAAAGCAACTTTTTTTCCATTTCAAAATGTAATAATTAAATATTGATCTCTTTAAAACTAGAAAACGGACACTTTCGATTTACTTATTTTAAAAATAAAATTAAGATTTTTGGGATATAATATCATTAAAACAAAATGTATTTTTTTTCTCTAGAATGGTAGAATTTTGACATCAAGTTAATATTTTTGAGAGAGATATCAAGATGACATTTTTGATGTCAAAATGACATTGCTTTAACAAGAGGACTGACAAAACCATTCATAGAAAGTTATTTACCTCCATTTTAAAAGTAAGAATATTTTAATTTCTATTTGTAACTTAGTTTTTTATTGACATCCCTTTTTCATGATTTCTTAGTTTTATAATCGCGATTTAATAAATAAGAATAGAATTGTTTTTAAATCAGTAAAATATATTCTTAATCCAAAAATGTCTTTATTTCTCTGCTATTTTCAAGCAGAGCATTTCAGAAAACATAAAACTAAATTAATTAATTAATTATATTAAAACATGTTTCCATTTATAAAGCAAAAGCAAGTTCAAAACATCCATTTAAAAGCTCGTCCGTTGATTTACTTAAATACCAATATATATTTACCAACCAATAAGTCTGGAAAGACTTCAATTCGAAAACTAATACCCATGTCTCAAAGCGCGTAATATATATATATGATTGGCCATAAATTACATGTGCATGTTAACATGGGCACACTTATTCGTGCCAAGATTAAAATATCCAAATATGTGTAATTATCTTATGAAACCACTAATGCATCGTAAGATTATAATTTGTTCAATCATAAAAAAAAAAATATTTATAATACATTGGTATATATTGTATTATAAATATCAATGGATGAGTTACAGAAAGAAAATCAATGGATGAGTTTTTAAATGGATGCCTTAAACTTGTTGCTGCTTTTTAAACTAAAATATTTTATGAATACAATTAATTAATTTTATTATAATGTTTCAAAATGTTCTGCTTGAAAATAACCTGGAAACAGAGACATTGTTCAGAATTTTCAATAATAGACATCAGTTAAAAGAATGAAACATCGTAAATATTGAGTTGAAATACTGTTCACTTTTTATGTAACAAAATGGCATAGATTTTACGCCATGGAAAAGAGATAAGAAAAGATAAAAAGATTCTCATTGGGGCAACTTCATACAGTCTCTAAAATCTTCTTACCAGATTTAAAACAATCCCTCAGTAAGGAATGTGCCTCTTTGATCACTAAGCAGCATGTGGTGTCTATTATGAATGCTGTCCAATAAGCTGTTGAAGAGAGCTTTGGGGGTATTGTCTCATTAGTCTCTAAAGACAATTTTGAGTTCCTGCATGAATTGAAGAAGGTGATTTCCTTGTACAACACATCTTCAACATGTTACGGGTGTGTAATGTGGTATTTAATTCCTGAGAATATGCAGGCTATTGCATATGCTCAAGATTTTCCATTTCTACAGTCTCGGACTCTTCAATTGTCATCTATTGACGTGCATTTTCATCCATGAACAAAAATTATTTCTAATCATCTAGAATTATCAAATTATCGTTTTATGTAAAAATAATTGTGTATATAAAATCTAATAAATAAATACAAATTCCTTAAGCCTCATTAAAATGATTTTAGTGAGATCATGAATATGAATTTTTTTAAATTGTATTTTATGAATATGAATTAAAATAATTATAGTAATTGAAATAATTTTAATCTGTTTTTCATGTTTTTGAAATATAACTTTTGTTTTGGGAAAATTCATAATGAAATTTGAAGAGTTTTTAGCTCTTTTTACTTAGATGAAATTTTTCATTAAAGTATATTAAACTTAGGAAATTTACTAACATGTTCAAACAATAAATTGAATATCGTTTGATATTTATCACTAAAATTATCAGTAATTTCCATAATAAAAAAATTGTTAGTTGTTCGTTTCAGATTATAATAATTGTGCATATAAAACCTCATTTAAACGCAAATTTCTTAAAATTGTATTTTATGAATATGAACTAAAATAATAATAATAATAATTTGAAAGAATTTTAATATGTTTGCCAAGTTTTTGAAGTATAACGTTTGTGGGAAAAATCATAACGAAATTTAAAGAGTTTCCCAGAACTTTTTATTTTGATGAAATTTTTCATTAAAGTATATTAAACCATTTTTAATATAAAACATAAATTATATTAAAAAAAAACTAAATCATATTAAAAAATTAAGTATATTAAAACTTAAAAACTAAAGTATATTAAACCATTTTTATATAAATGTTATATAAAACCTTTTATAAATACAAATTACTCAACCTCATTAATTAAAATAATTTTAGTGATATAATGAATTTGAAATTTCTTAAAATTGTAGTTTATGAATTGGAATTAAAATAATAATAATAATTTGAAAAAAAATTTTAATCTATTTTTCAAGTTTTTGAAATATAATTTTTGTTTTGGGAAAATTCATAATGAAATTTGAAGAGTTTTCTAGCTCTTTTATTTAGATGAAATTTTTCATTAAAATATATCTAACTCAGAAAATTTATTAACACATTCAAACCATAAATTGAATCTAGTTTGAAATTTATCATTAAAACTATATTTATTCAGTGATTTCTATAGAAAAATAATTGTTAGTTGCTTATTTTATTTAATAATAATTGTGTATGTAAAAAACCTCATTTAAACACAAATTCCTTAAAGCTCATGAAAATAATTTTAGTGATATCATGATGAAATTTCTTAAAATTGTATTTTATGAATATGAATTAAAACAATGATAATATTTTTAATCTGTTTTCCAAGTCTTTGAAATATAACTTTTGCTTTGGGAAAATTAATATCATGTTTTGAAAAGTTTTTTTGCTGTTTCTATTTACAGGAAATATTTCATTAAAGTATATAAAACTCAGAAAATTTATTTATTTATTTATTAAATTTATCATTATTAATTTATCAACAAATCAATTCAATTTATTGACTCAGAAAATTTGTTAACATATTCAAACCATAAATTAAAAGCAGTTTGTCATTTATCATTTAAATTATCTACAATGATTTTTATAAATATATACTTATTTGTTGTAGAGTTCATTTTAGTCAATTTGTAGAGTACATTGCTCTCAGTGATTGTTTTTATATGGGATTTTCCAGTAATTACACTAAATTTAATTTAAACATTCAGAAATCTTCGCTGTTATGTTGCAAACTCATTAATCTCCTTAACGGAATGCATAAAAGAATTGAATCAGATAATAAAAAAAACAGACTTTTTAAAAATTTATCATCGTTTAGGGAAAAAAAAAGGGAAAATATTTACCAATCGTATTAAAAATGACTATCGGCTATTTTAAAGATCCAACATTAAACCAATGATTAAGTCGCAGGTGAGTTTAAAATCTCTATTAATCACTATCATTAACGAAATCACAGAAGCTGTTTTGATTGATAACCAATTTTCACACTTCGCCATTTCCCCTCTAAAAAAAAAAAAAAAAATTCCCTTTAGGGAAAAACACTTTTTATATTCTTAGAGGGAAAAAAAAATAATGCTCATCTATATCTTACGGAAACGAACGCGAACTCTTTCTTCCTCACTTAGAGGTTACGGTTTTAATTTCTGGAATACTACAGGAAAAGTCATTTTTTTTCCCCGTCGATCTATACCCTGAAAAGATAATGCAATCCTTTGCTTTGAACCCCAGATAAGTCCAATTACAATAGTTGAGCAAATGATAATCATTCTCTCTGACTTCTTATTGATTAGAGAACCCAGGTAACGATAATCGTAGTTCCGTTTTAATGCCACGCCTAATCACTGAATTAAACCCATAGTTTTTTTATGGTATTAATTGATAAAAGTATTGGCGAGATAGCGCGTGCATTCCTCGCCAAACTGAGCTCTGCCAAAACATAAAACAGAAGGCTATCATACAATTATCGAATTGAAATTTTCGGAAAAGGTTATTGGATTCTTTAGGAAGAAACAACGATTAAAACTGGTCCCTTATCTGTGCAATATTAATTTTGTCAGAGTACGGAAATAACTGAGAAAACTGATAACTGTGGAATCGCGAAGACCAATATTCCGGGTAAACAAATTAAAGGAGAAAAATAACACTATAGAGTCATTTTGGATTAAATATGAGCTGATTTTTTTCCAGATTCTAATGGGTAATTATAAAATTGATTACATAAAGTGACAATTTTTCGGGTAAGAAAAGAAAAATGAAAATATTGATGATGCTAAAAATTTCTTATTACTGAATTATGATTTAAGCTTACAGTTTCTTACAGAAAGTTTAGATTATATTTTAAGCGTGTTTTTTTTAATTTTAATTTAGGGTGCAGTGTTATGCATTTTTATAATTTTTTTCCTAATGCAGCTGGCAAACACTTAGCCAGTTAGTCTTTGATGCCTTAAAACAAGCGCTGCACCGATTTTACTCACTTAGCACCACTCAGGAGGTGCGTGTAGCTTGAAGATAAGCTACCGACGAGGAGTAACAAAACCCCCGCAACGATCATGTTAGACCAGGACCTACGGTTTAAAGTGAATTCCGAACCAATACAAACGCCCATAGCACCGCCGGGACTCGAACCCGAAGCCTGTGGCGTCTGATCGCTAGCCACTCGGCCATCATGCCCTTATTTTTATAAATGTTGTTTCTTTTCTTACTTGGTAGACAATAACATCTAGACCAAGTTCAAGAACCCATGTGGTCACATGGAAGGAGGGAAAGGGAAGATGCAACTTCTGCTGTGATGGAGCACCCGTAGGTAGAAGTCTGACTTGCCTCCGTGACGCTGAAATTTTACGGGGTAGGAATGTCAGCCTACATCCAACACTCTACAATCCTACTGGACCGGGACCTATGGCTTAAAGTGGATTCCAAACCACTACAAACATCCATGGCACCGAAGGGTCTCGAACCCTATAAACCTATGGCACTGAGCGCCAGAGCGCTAGTCACTCAGTTCCTTTTATAAATGTAAAATTACTTACACAATAAATTATCTTTCTTATATAAGACCTCATTGAATTAAATACAATTTGTTCAAATAAAACTTTACATGAGCATTATTTATTAATTGGAATAAAAATATGATGCAAACCTCTTGATATTTTCTAAATCTAACATGAAAATAAAAAATTATACGAAAAAACTAATATTTTACAAATTTATACTAAAAACATATCTAATTCACTTAAAGAAAGTAAAAAAAAACTGAAAATTTCACTAGAACACAAAATTTCTTAATACTGAATTATAATTTAAGTTTACAGTTTCTTACGGAAAGTTCAGATTATATTTTAAGCATTTTTTTTTAATTTAAGGTGCAGAGTTATGGAATTTTTATAAATATAAAACTACTTACTTAATAAATTAGCTTTCTTATACGACCTTCATACAAACATAGAATTTAAATACATTTTTTAATAGAAAACTTTACGTGAGCAATATTTATTAATTGGAATAAAAGTACAAAGTAAAACTCTTAATATTTTCTAAATCTAAGATGAAAATAAAAATTACACAAAAAAAGTAATATTTTACAATCTAATTTACTTAAAGAAATTGGATGCTGTGCTTTGTATGGGAAAATCATTTTCCCTGTTTTTTAAAAAGCAAAAGTTTATGGGAAAAAAAATATTTTGTCAGTAATATAAATTTTCTGGCCTTGGATTCGGCTTATTATGTTATAAATTATAATTCGACTTATTTTGTTATAGGTTATAATTCGACTTATTATGTTATAAGTTATTTTCTGGTCTTAAGTTCGACTTATTATACTATTATTCGAACTCTTTTATCGTGCCTAAGCAATCTTAATTTCATTCAATAATTCGATATTCGAAATTCAGCCTTTGTGCCATATTTGTTATTTTTTTCCATATTTCTACAATTATTATAAATAATGAAATCAAATTTTTCTATAGCTAGCATGTGAAATATTTACAATTTTAAACTATTATCTTTAAGAAAATTGTATATGCTTTAAATGTAACTGAATATACTTGTTTCAAGAAAACGAGTATATACTCTCAAAAAATGAATCTTGGAGATAACAACGTATCACACATTTGCAAGAAATGTGTCATGAAAAAAAAAACTTTCCAATTTTACTGAAGTTATCAAGTTTTGAAAGAAAGTATTGTCATCAAAAAATAAAAAAAGAAATAATTTCATTTGATTTACTTTCAACTGTTTAAAAGCAACTTTCAAGAAAACAGACTTTTTAATAAAATGTTTGAGATACTAACTTATGTATTTATTACATTAAAAGGTAACAACATTTCTCAGTCCACCAGATGGCGCCATAAATCCACGACTCCAAATTTAAAAGAACCTCAAAAAATGAATCTGTAAGTATAAAGACTGAGGGGTAATCTACTCAAAATGCAAAATTGGAGGAAAGAGAAAATTAAGAGGAAAATGTCTCCTCTTCTAATAGATAGTAGTAATTTAATAGTAGATTTTCTTTGATAAAATTTATAAAAACTTAACAAAGCTTACAAAAAAATGAAATCTTTATTTTTAATAAAAATTAGAAACTTTCATTCAGTAAAATGTATTTTTTAAAAAAAAAGCCTTTCATTCAAAATAATTTTGTTTAATTTACTTGAAACTAAATATACCTGTTTAAATGCAACTTTAAAAAAAAGCACTTTCCTTCAATTTTTTTATATACCAATGTATGTATTTATTATTAAAAAAAAAAAGTAAACAGTTTTTCTCACAGACATAATAAATCTTCAACTCCGCATTTAAAAGAAGCCAAAAAAATAAATAAATAAATAAAAATAAAAGAAGGAAGAGTAATTAAAACAAAATACAAAAAAAAAAAAAAATAATAAAATAAAATCAGAAAATAAAATCACTAGAAAGAGAAATAAAATCACTTCTGGTTTTCTTATATAAAGCGAAATTTGATTATATATATCAAAACTTATACCAATAGCAAAACAAAAACGTTATTCTTAGTAAAAATTAAAAACTTTTATTCCGGAAATGTAATTTAAAAAAAGCAAAAAAAAGCAAAACATTTCCTTCAAAATATTTTTGATTTGTTTGCAACTAAATATACCTGTTAAGAAACTTTCAAGAAAGCAGGCTTTCCTTGAATTTTTTTCAGCTGTGTATTTTATAACAAACAAGTAATATAAAAAAAAAAAAAAATTGAAGTCAATTCATACTTTTTTTTTCCCACTATATTGCAAAAAATCTTTTATAACTAATTTTCATTAATTTTTAAGTTTATCTGGAGCCATCTATTGGTAGATATATGCAACTAAAATCTAAAAAAAAAAAAAGAAACTAAAATTAATTAATTAAATTTAATTACTGAATTAATATTTGAAAAAACTGCATTAATATCAAGTGTCACCCACTACAAGTTAAAAAAAAAATGTATTTGAACTTGAGTGGATGAATAAAAAGTATTTTATTAGCGATTGAAAATTTGAACAAGATATGTATAGGGAGAGTGTGAGCTAATAGAAGGAATTGAAAAAGAATAAACTTTCTCACCCACCAAAGAGCGCCATAAATTTACAACTTCAAATTGAAAAGTCCCCCAAAAAATAAACAAATGAAAATAAAGACTGAGGGGCAAATCAAGACAAAAATACAAAAATAGAAACGAAATGAAAAAAATTAATCACCTCCTCTTCCTGATAGACAACGAACCTTGATGAAATACATAAAAACTTATCCCAACAGTAAAATAAAACACAATATTCTTAGTAATAATTTTAAAAAATTTTTACATAAAATGTATTTAAAAAAAAATTTCCTTCAAAGTATTTTTACTTGATTTACTTATAACTAAAAATGTACCCGTTAATAAACTTTCAAGAAAAACAGACCTTTCTTGAATTTTTTTCAGCTGTGTATTTATAAAAAAAAAAAAAAAGGAAACAATCTTTCTCACACCACCAAAGGGCGCCATAAATTTACAACTTCAAATTTAAAAGACCTCCAAAAAAAATATAAATAAATGAAAGAAAAAACTGACCGGCAATCAAGACAAAAATAAAAAGGAAAGGAAAAAAAAATCACCCCCTCTTCCTGATAGACAGCGAACCTTGATGAAATATATAAAAATCTATCCCATCAACAAAACAAAACACATAATTCTTAGCAATAATTTGAAATTTTTTTATTCTGTAAAATATAATTTAAAAAAAACCATTTCCTTCAAAATATTTTTATCTGATTTACTTACAACTAAATATACCTGTTAAGAAGCTTTCACAAAAACAGACCTTCCTTGAATTTTCTGAGCTGTGTATTTATAACAAAAAAAAAAAGGAAAACAATCTTTCTCACACCACCAGAGGGCGTCATAAATTTAAAACTTCAAATTTAAAAGACCTCCAAAAAAATATAAATAAATGAAAAGAAAAAAACTGACGGGCAATCAAGACAAAAATAAAAAGGAAATGAAAAAAAAAAAAAAAAAATCACCTCCTCTTCCTGATAGACAGCGAACCTTGATGAAATACATAAAAACCTACCGCAACAGCAAAACAAAATACATTCTTCTTAGTAAAAATTAAAAAATATATATTTTTATTTAATTTACTTACAACTAAATATATCTGTTAAGAAACTTTCAAGAAAACAGACTTTCCTTGAAATGTTTGAGCTCTATATTTATAACAAAAAAAAAAAGTAAAAAGAAAAAGGAAACCATCTTTCTCACACCACCAGAGGGCGCCATAAATTTACAACTTCAAATTTAAAAGACCTCCCAAAAAAAAAAAATAAATAAATAAATAAAAGGAAAGGACTGAGGGGCAATCAAGACAAAAATAAAAACGAAACGAAACAGAAAAAAAAAAATCACCTCCTCTTCTTGATAGACAGCGAACCTTGATGAAATATGTAAAAACTTGCACCAACAGCAAAATAAAACATATTATTCTTAATTTAAAAAAAAAAAGTTTTCCTTCAAAATATTTTTTATTTGATTTACTTATAACTAAATATACCTGTTAAGAAACTTTCAAGAAAACAGACTTTCCTTGAATTTTTGAGCTGTGTATCTATAACAAAAAAAAAAAAAAAAATGGAAATAAACTTTCTCACACCACTAGAGGGCGCCATAAATTTACAACTTCAAATTTAAAAGACCTCCCAAAAAAAAAAAAAAATAAATAAATAAAAGGAAAGACTGAGGGGCAATCAAGACAAAAATAAAAACGAAACGAAACAGAAAAAAAAAAAATCACCTCCTCTTCCTGATAGACAGCGAGTCTTGATGAAATATATAAAAACTTATACCAATAGCGAAACTTGGAGAGTGAAAAGTTCAAAAGAAGAAAATCAAGTAAAATGGAAAAGAAAGAAGAAAATCAAGAAACAGCAGAGTAAGGATTATAAAATTTTCCTCCTTTCTGATTTTCCCCTTTCAATTTAGCCGATAAGCAGACTGCCGTTAGAGAAGATAAGGAACTGTGGAGAAAGGAGGTGAGTCCGAATTCTATCATGCAGAAATATCGCCAAGTTTCGTTACTGACTTCACTTATTATCATCGTCAAAGATACTAGGCTTTCCTATTGTGATGACGACAAAGAAGCAATATAATTCGTCACGACCTTGTCAATAACTTTCTAACTTTTTCCATTAATGAAGAAGAAGTGGGTTTGGTTTTATCTTTAGGTCCTTCTTCCCCCTTCTTTTTAAAATAAAACTAAAAACATTTTCAAAGAGTGAGGGAGGGAGAAAAGAAAGTGGGAAGAAGATCTTTTAGCCATTTTTTTTTTTTTTTTTTTTTTTCCTGCAAGGGGGGTTGCAAGGAGTAAATCATATACTCTAATTCAGTTTTCAGTGTCAGCATCAAAGCCATTTATCTTCAAGACGACGTTTTGTAGATTTGGATTGCATATTCTTTTGAATGACACTTTGTAAGAGCTATCATTTTATACTGAGAAACTCCTTTACAGTAAAAATGGAACACTTGGCGATTGATATACGAGTAAAGATATACTCTTACAGCCCACCTAAATTTCAGATTTCGTCTTTTTGTTTTATTTATCACTGAATATCCAATTAAATAAACAGCTAAATAACTAAATAAGAGGATTAAAACCATCGGAATTTTATCTGGCATTGTGCTTTAATTTTCATTTAAGCAGCATGTTATTTGAATTTAAACTTAAGGAAAAGTTGCATAGAAGATCGACAAATAATATGTCTGCAAGAAATTTAACTATATATTAATACATTTCTGCTCTAATTCCCCCAAACCATGAATTTTAAAATACAAAAGTTAAAAATGGTATTAGCTACTGTATTATTTATCTGTACTAAACTTTTGTGAGTTTTTAACAGAAATTCTATTAGAATAGAAGAACTTAAGTACGGTATGGTACTATTATACTTTACAATTTGTCATGAAAAGCGAATTAAATTCATTTACAGATAATTTAAATTGCAACATTCAATAAACTAAATATATATTTAGCTCAGATATTTTGGCCTAGAATATCTTAAATATCCAAAGAATAAAAATAGAATAATAAAAAATATTTCTTTCAATAACACTAGAATTCCTCTTACAATCCTACAGTAATTTTAAGAAATCAACTATTTAAATAATATAAATCAAACTTGTCTGACAATTTTTTGAATCATTATGTATACTTCAAAAGAAAATGAATGAAATGTCGTGTCCATTTGAATCAATGAGGCAGAAGGGTGGCCAGTGTTTTAATGAGTTTGGAACTGGAACTGGCTTAATGAACTGGCTTTAATGAGTTTGGAACAATTTGGAACTGATATTCCTAGAGACGCTTCTGCCCGACTCGTGGTTCAGTGGCAACGTGCGTAACTAATATATAAGAAGACTGAGGTTCGCATTCACTGGGGGCATTCATTGTAGTTACTATTTTCAGAAACGAAGAGACTCAATGGCGAAGGGGACATTGAGCGTAAAAGTATCTCCAATAGAATGTAGTGATGAATAGTGGGAGTTTTTCCGGGTTAGAGCGGAACAGTTACATCTTTAAAGTCCTCCCAGAAGACATTGCCAACTCCTCAACAGCCGGACACGCGGTCCATCAATTTTCAACAAATATCTAATTTTTCATCTATACATAATTGCGTATCAATATGGAAATGAATCGTTTTAAGAAATTTCTCACCAAAGAAGTTCCATCATTTGTCAGGCTAAATATTCTTCGTCGACATAAACTTATTCAATCTTGCCCTTTTGTACTTTATTCACTTGTGCAACAAATCATATTTTCCATTCAAATTCTTCGAAAAAAATTGCCTGGGAATTTTTCATGAGTACATAATTGAGTAAATATCTTAAGAACATAGATAACTCATAGATTTAGACACTTCCTTGACGAGATTAAGAGAAATAATAATTTTTCTGCATCAAAAATAAAACCTTCCTCTGCGATGCGCTTTAACTGAAATATGGCGAATACTAATAATGAAGAAAAGTAAAAAGGAGAAGTTGGTGGATGGCTGAAACAGAAAAGTCATTGAGGAAGAAATAAATGAGAGAATGTTCATTTCATCTTAAATATTAAAAAAATAATTCCGAAGAGTTTAAATTATATTTCAGTCTAAATATTCCGCATTGACATAAACTAATTTAAATTTTCTGCTGTGCTTACTTTATTCACTGGTATCATATTTCATATTTTTCGTTCAAATTAGTTAAAAAAAAAAAAAGAATTTGCTAGTGAATTTTTCATTAGTATTTAATTATGTATAGACATAATAAGAAAAGATAATTCATACATTTTGACTACTCCCTGAAGAGGTTAACAGAAAAAAAAAAATTGTCCTTAAAGAGGTTTAATTATATTTAAGTCTAAATATACTAAATGGATATAAACTTTTTTAAATTTACTGCTCTGCTTACATTATTCACTGGTATTATATTTCATATTTTTCGTTCAAATTAATTCAAAATAAAAATTTGATAGTGAATTTTTCTTAATACTTAATTACGTATAGACATGATAAGAAAAGATAGTTCGTAGATTTAGACTTCTCCCTGAAGAGGTTAAGAGAAATAATCATTTTTTTTTTTTTTTTTGCATCAATATAAAGTCTTCCTCTGCGATGTGTTTTAACTAAAATATGACGAATACTAATAATGATGAAAAGTAAAAAAGAGTACTTTTGAGTATGGTGCTCTATTTCATGTTTTTCTTTCAAATTCATCCAAAAAAAAGAAAGAAATTTTACTAGTAAATTTTTCATTACTACTTAATTATGTATAGACATGATAAGAAAAGATAATTCATAGATTTAGACTCCTCCCTGAAAAGGTTAAGAGAAAGAGATTTTTTTATTTTTTCATCAAAATAAAGATTTCCTTTGAAGAGGCGCCTAACTAATAAAATATGGCGAATACTAATTCACTTGTGCTGTAATTCATATTTTTTGTTCAAATTCGTCAAAAAAAAATTGCTAATGGATTTTCCATTAGTACTTAATTATGTATAGACATGATAAGAAAAGATAATTCATAGATTTAGACTCCTGCCTGAAGAGATAATTCAAGAGAAAAGGGGTTTTTTTTTAATTTTTTGCATCAAAATTAAGTCTTCCTCTGCGAAGCACCTACGGCAAATACTAATCATGATGAAAAGAGTAAAAAAAAAGTACTTTGTGTATGGTGCTATATTTCATAATATTTGCTCAAATTAATTCAAAACAAAAAAGAAATTTTCTAGTGTATTTTCATTAGTACTTAACTATGTATAGCCATCATAAGAAAAGATAATTCATTGATTTAGACTCCTCCCTGAAGAGGTTAAGAGAAAGAGGATTTTTTTTTTTTTTTGCATCAAAATAAAGACTTCCTTTGCTCGCCCTAACTAAAATATGACAAATGCTAATTCCCTGGGGCCATATTTCATATTTTGTGTTCAAATTCGTCCAAAACAAAAAAGAAATTTGCTAGTGAGTTTCTCATTAGTACTGAATTACGTATAGACATGATAAGAAAAGATAGTTTATAGATTTAGACTCCTCCCTGAAGAGGTTAAGAGAAAGAATAATTCTGTATCCAATTAAAGCCTTCCTCTGCGAGGCGCCTAACTAAAATATGGCGAATACTAATAATGATGAAAAGTAAAAAGGAGAAGTTGATGGATGAAAAAAAAAAGAAGTTGCGGAACTGGAGAATGTTCATTTCGTCTAAAATTTAAAAAAATTTAATTAGATTTCAAAGTAAATATTTTGCATCGATATAAATTTATTTAAATTTACTGCTCTGCTTACTTTATTCACTGGTATTATATTTCATATTTTTCGTTCAAATTAGTTCAAAAAAAAAATTGCTAGTGAATTTTCATTAGTGCTTAATTATGCATATACAGGATAATTCATAGATTTAGACTCCTTCCTGAAGAGATTAAGAGAAAGAATAATTCTTATTTTTTTTGCATCAAAATAAATCCTTCCTCTGCGAGGCGCCTAACTAAAATAGGGCGAATACTAATAATGATGAAAAGTAAAAAAGAGTACTTTGTGCATAGTGCAATACTTCATATTTTCTTTCAAATTCGTCCAAAAAAAAAAATTTGCCGGTGTAATTTTCATTAGTACTTAATTATGAATAGACATGGTAAGAAAATATAGTTCATAGATTTAGACTGCTTCCTGAAGAGGTTAAAAGAAATAATAATGTTTTGCATCAATATGAAGTCTTCCTCTGCGATGCGTTTTAACTAAAATATGGCGAATACTAATAATAATGAAAAGCAAAAAAAAATTTACTTTGGTACGGTGCCCTACTTCATATTTTTCTTTCAAATTCTTCCAAAACAAAAAAGAAATTTGCTAGTGAGTTTTTCATTACTACTAAATTATGTATAGACATGATAAGAAAAGATAATTCATAGATTCAGACTCTTCCCTGAAGAGGTTAAGAGAAAGAATAATTCTGCATCCAAATAAAGCCTTCATCTAACTAAAATCTGGCGGCTACTAATAATGAGTAAAAGTAAAAAGGGAAGTTGGCGGGTAAAAAAGAAAAGTCTTTGAGGAGAAAAGAAAAGGGAGAATGTTCATTTTAACTTGAATATTAAAATTTGTCCCTAAAGAGGTTTAATTACATTTCAATCTGAATATTCTGCTTCAATATAAATGTACTGACTCCCTTACTTTATTCACTGGTACCATATTTCATATTTTTAGTTCAAATTCACCCAAAAGAAAAAGATAGAAATTTACTAGTGGATTTTTTTCATTAGTACTTAATTATGTGTAGACATGATAAGAAAAGATAATTCATAGATTTAAACTCCTCCCTGAAGAGGTTAAGAGAAAAATAATTCTGCATCCAAATAAAGCCTTCCTCTAACTAAAATCTGGCGACTACTAATAATGAGTAAAAGTAAAAAGGAGAAGTTGGCGGGTGAAAAAGAAAAGGAGGAGAAAAGAAACGGGAGAGCGCTGAAAAGGGAAGTAAGATAAGTCCGACGTCTGATAGATAATAATATGAATGAGCTGGGAGCGAGTATGTCTGTTTCTCTGTCGTCACACTCCCCTCATAAGAGATAGGGCACTACCGGGGACATGCAACATAAAAGAAACACGCAGTTCTTAGTCTCTTCCGCGATTCTACCATGATTTGATTAGTCGAAAAAAGTTCACCCAAAAACTGACATAAAGATAGTACGAACCACAAAAACGTTTTTTTTCCCTTGCTTCTCCCCCTTCCTCAATCTGTACAATATTTTCTTAAAAGAAACGTGTTCGATAAATTTTACGTTTTCTTTTTTAACCCTGCTGTGGGTTTTTCTTTTTTTCTTTCTTTAAAAAAAAAAAAATGTATGTGATGTAGCATGTTGTTATCGTGGAAGACTTTCTTTTGTTGAATGTGGACATACAGACCGTGGAGGTTTATTTGAATTTTTTTTTTTTTCTTTTTCTTTTTCTTTTTATAACTTTCGGAAAAATTTGTTTTATATTTTTTTTTCTTTTTTGAGAACTGTACCCGTCGCGTGCAAAAATTTCAGAAGCGAAAATTTTCTGTTCAGAATAAAAGATTCCACACACCGAACTATGAACTGCGAGCAATAAATTTTAAAGCGAAAAAAAAGACGGGAATTAAAAAAAGAAAAAAATTCATTTTATTCGTGCTCAATAAGATAAAGAAACGTATTTAATGCATCGATTAATATAAATAGGCATCCAGAAAGAATATTTTTTTGCTTTTACTTCGTTTACTTTACTTCTTCAAAATATTTCCTTAGACAAAGATTTAAAACTTTAATTATTAACCCATTTGATTACAATTTTCAGAATATGGCTATTCTAATAAAAACAAGAGTTCCGATTCATGAATTTATAGCGTATAATTGCAAAAGAAGAAATGTGTTCTTACAGTTTTCAAAGTCATTCTTCATTAAAACGGTAGATACGTAACATGTTACATGTTGCACCACGGAGGACCTGCTAGAATGCACCCAGATGTGGCCATTATAATTTTGAACTAACATTCATAAGGATGGCATCTGGAGAGCTCGTTCCTCCTATTCATTCTAGCCTATGGATTTATTGCGGCTATACTCAACATAAACACAAGAAATTTCCGTATAGCTTCAAATCCTAGTATTTCGGAGCTAAAAAGCGATATCCACAGCCTGCTCCAGCCCAACAAATTATATATTTTATCCTTCAAGAATAATATATTATCATCATTCATAATATATCATTTTCATTTTCATATAATAATTTGAATTTTTTGATAAATGTTGCATTATATATACAAGGAGCTAACAAGCAGTTGTAATATCAAACCTTATTCAAATTAAACATCACCTATGCCCTTTATTTATAGTTTATTTGGATGTCAACAAAAAAATTCAATATCATCCCTCTGTCTGATGCAGGCCAGACATCTAAAACCAACACCCATCCAATCTTAAGCTATTAAAAGTGCTATTCATCAAGCATGGTCTCAGATTTCACAAATGACCTATCAACATCTCGTAAAGTTCAAGCCAAGAAGAATCAACACTGCATTAAAGGCAGAAGATGGCCCTAAGAAATACAGACAGAGGGCTATAATATAGTGAGAACTCAGTGTAGGCGGTCAACTGGCTGAGAGCGAAACCATAAAAGCGAAACATAATTCAGTCATGCTGCGGTTTTTTAATGTTATGTCATTCAAAACCATTGAACTCACTTTAAAATTTCTAATTGTAATAAAAGTTGATTAGTGAAAGCAATTGCTTGTAAAATGAAATCATTTAAAACTTAAAATTCTTGAAAACAGATTTGCAACTAAGACTAAGAAAATTATTTTTTGGAAATTTATATTTTTTATACATGCATCCTTATATTTCAGTGAGTTTAATTAAATAACTTCTTATAAGATGGTTGAAAACAATTTTGTTCATGTCTGTTATATCACGTGTAAATAGTACCTTAACATCTTCTTCAATGGTGCAACAGACCCTTGGTGGACCAAGGCCATTTGCCTACTGGTTGATTCCGAAACATGAGATGTTTTTCTTTTACGGTTGTCATCCTTACATTTTACAGTCATATTGGACCTGGATCTATGACTTAAAGGGGATTTCAAAACTACTATATGGAACCATGGCACCGTCAGAACTCGAGCCAGAAACCTGTGATAACAAGCGCCAGAGCGTTTGTCACTCGGCCATCAGGCCCAGGTACATTAATTATAACTTGAAATTATTATGTACCACCTGGTACACAAATTTTCACTTGAAATTAAAAACCCATAAGTATTTATAAAAAACATTTCACAATTATAATATGAGTTGTAAATCTTAATGTAATCTGCTTTCTTTTCCCTCATACTAGTAATTAATACTGATACGCATTCAATTAATCCTACAGTTCATTGAATCAGAACTTTGCACCTCTATACCCAGGAAGAGGGAAAAAAAGCATTTCACAAAATTATAAATATCAGTGGTAAATTTTTAAATGTAATCTGCCTTCTTTTACCTCAATACTAGTATGCATTCAATTAATTCTACAGTTCATTGAATCAGAACTTTTACCCCTCTATCCCCAGGAAGAGGGAAAAAAACATTTTGGCACAATTATAATATCAGTTGTAAAATTTAAATGTAATCTGCCTTCTTTTACCTCAATACTGGTACGCATTCAATTAATCCTACAGTTCATTGAATCAGAACTTTTACCCCCTCTATACAGGAAGAGGGAAAAAAGCATTTCACAATTATAATATCAGTGGTAAATTTAAATGTAATCTGCCTTCTCTTACCTCAATACTGGTACGCATTCAATTAATCCTACAGTTCATTGAATCAGAACTTTTACCCTCTATACCCCAGGAAGAGGAAAAAAAGCATTTCACAATTATAATATCAGTTGTAAATTTAAATGTAATCTGCCTTCTTTACCTCAATACTGGTACGCATTCAATTAATCCTACAGTTCATTGAATCAGAACTTTTACCCCTCTATACCCAGGAAGAGGGAAAAGCATTTCACAATTATAATATCAGTGGTAAATTTAAATGTAATCTGCCTTCTCTTACCTCAATACTGGTACGCATTCAATTAATCCTACAGTTCATTGAATCAGAACTTTTACCCCTCTATACCAGGAAGAGGGAAAAAAAAGCATTTCACAATTATAATATCAGTGGTAAAATTTAAATGTAATCTGCCTTTTTTACCTCAATACTGGTTCGCATTCAATTAATCCCACAGTTCATTGAATCAGGGGAAGAGGGAAAAAAGCATTTCACAATTATAATATCAGTGGTAAATTTAAATGTAATCTGCCTTCTCTTACCTCAATACTGGTACGCATTCAATTAATCCTACAGTTCATTGAATCAGAACTTTACCCCTCTATAACCAGGAAGAGGGAAAAAAAGCATTTCACAATTATAATATCAGTGGTAAATTTAAATGTAATCTGCCTTCTCTTACCTCAATACTGATACGCATTCAATTAATCCTACAGTTCATTGAATCAGAACTTTTACCCCCCTCTATACCTAGGAAGAGTGGAAAAAAAGCATTTCACAATTATAATATCAGTGGTAAATTTAAATGTAATCTGCCTTCTCTTACCTCAATACTGGTACGCATTCAATTAATCCTACAGTTCATTGAATCAGAACTTTTACCCCTCTATACCTAGGAAGAGGGAAAAAAAAGCATTTCACAATTATAATATCAGTGGTAAATTTAAATGTAATCTGCCTTCTCTTACCTCAATACTGATACGCATTCAATTAATCCTACAGTTCATTGAATCAGAACTTTTACCCCTCTATACCTAGGAAGAAAAAAAGCATTTCACAATTATAATATCAGTGGTAAATTTAAATGTAATCTGCCTTCTCTTACCTCAATACTGATACGCATTCAATTAATCCTACAGTTCATTGAATCAGAACTTTTACCCCCTCTATACCTAGGAAGAGGGAAAAAAAGCATTTCACAATTATAATATCAGTGGTAAATTTAAATGTAATCTGCCTTCTCTTACCCAATACTGATACGCATTCAATTAATCCTACAGTTCATTGAATCAGAACTTTTACCCCTCTATACCTAGGGAAGAGGGAAAAAAGCATTTCACAATTATAATATCAGTGGTAAATTTAAATGTAATCTTCGCCTTCTTACCTCAATACTGATACGCATTCAATTAATCCTACAGTTCATTGAATCAGAACTTTTACCCCTCTATACCTAGGAAGAGGGAAAAAAGCATTTCACAATTATAATATCAGTGGTAAATTTAAATGTAATCTGCCTTCTCTTACCTCAATACTGGTACGCATTCAATTAATCCTACAGTTCATTGAATCAGAACTTTTACCCTCTATACCCAGGAAGAGGGAAAAAAACATTTCACAATTATAATATCAGTTGTAAATTTAAATGTAATCTGCCTTCTTTACCTCAATACTGGTACGCATTCAATTAATCCTACAGTTCATTGAATCAGAACTTTTACCCCCTCTATACCCAGGAAGAGGGAAAAAAAAACATTTCACAATTATAATATCAGTTATAAATTTAAATGTAATCTGCCTTCTTTTTCCTCATACCAGTATAATACTGATACGCATTCAATTAATCCTACAGTTCATTGAATCAGAACTTTTACCCGTCTATACCTGGAAGGAAAAAAAAAGCATTTCACAATTATAATATCAGTTGTAAATTTAAATGTAATCTGCCTTCTTTTACCTCAATACTGGTACGCATTCAATTAATCCTACAGTTCATTGAATCAGAACTTTTACCCCTCTATACCCAGGAAGAGGGGAAAAAAAGCATTTCACAATTATAATATCAGTGGTAAATTTAAATGTAATCTGCCTTCTTTTACCTCAATACTGGTACGTATTCAATTAATCCTACAGTTCATTGAATCAGAACTTTTACCCTCTTACCCAGGAAGAGAGGGAAAAAAGCATTTCACAATTATAATATCAGTGGTAAATTTAAATGTAATCTGCCTTCTTTTACCTCAATACTGGTACGCATTCAATTAATCCTACAGTTCATTGAATCAGAACTTTTACCCCTCTATACCCAGGAAGAGGGAAAAAAAGCATTTCACAATTATAATATCAGTGGTAAAAATTTAAATGTAATCTGCCTTCTTTTTACCTCAATACTGGTACGCATTCAATTAATCCTACAGTTCATTGAATCAGAACTTTACCCCTCTATACCCAGGAAGAGGGAAAAAGCATTTCACAATTATAATATCAGTGGTAAATTTAAATGTAATCTGCCTTCTTTTACCTCAATACTGGTACGCATTCAATTAATCCTACAGTTCATTGAATCAGAACTTTTACCCCTCTATCCCCAGAAGAGGGGAAAAAACATTTCACAATTATAATATCAGTGGTAAATTTAAATGTAATCTGCCTTCTTTTACCTCAATACTGGTACGCATTCAATTAATTGTACAGTTCATTGAATCAGAACTTTTACCTTCTATACCCAGGAAGAGGGAAAAAAAAAGCATTTCACAATTATAATATCAGTGGTAAATTTAAATGTAATCTTTTCTTCTTTTACCTCATACTGATACGCATTCAATTAATCCTACAGTTCATTGAATCAGAACTTTTACCCCTGTATCCCCAGGAAGAGAGGTAAAAAAAAAACATTTTCATCTTTCCTAAACTTTTAACCCCAAATATAGCTTCCATATACAATATACTTTATCAAAGTATTCGTCGACGCGGATAGAAAACTGAGAGGTATCAAAGAGAAGTAAAAAAAAAGCAAGCAAAATACGGGGTGGGCAGTTTAAAATTTCAAGTATGCACTATCAGATGCTGTGCATTGCAGAAGCCGGATCATCAGTTTGCAGGCAATCAGGTTCGGGTGCCAAATCGATGGGGATCAAGCCCCACTGGACAAGGAATGCGTGAGACGACGGAAAACTGCATTAATCTTCCACCAACGAACTTTCCACTTGCCTAGATAACTTGCTCAAGAATTCGCCAATCAGAAACTTTCAAAGTTCCGCTTTAAAAACGCATTCTTAAAGTAAGAAAAAAGAAATTAAAATCGTATTCACTTGCGGGGAAAAAGAAAAAAAATTCCCGGCGGTGTTCTTTTTTTGGCCTGTGTTTTCCATTTGGGAAGGAAAATTTTTCCTTAAAAGCTGGAGTTCTGTGTGTGTAGTAGAAGGGGAATTAAATGCTTTTGCTTATTATTATTATGGGCAGAAAGGCAGAAGCGGTGGCTGGCTGCAAAGAATACGAAAGGGGGTGAGGGAGAAAAGCGTGGCACAAATTAAACTTTAATGCACGTCATTATTTTAGCCTTAGTCATCGCTTTTAACGGTGAATTGGACTTCCAACTTCAGAAAGGAGGAAAGTGTGAAAAGAATTTTTCCCGCGCTTTGGACAAGTAGGTTTTCATGGTGTGGGTTTGCGCTACCGCGAAATTAAGCACGCGCGGTGTTTGCAGGGTCTTCCATTCAACATGTTCGGAAATAATTAAAGGCAGAATTTAATGCTTTTATCCTGCCTCTTTTCATTCTTTCCTTTCTCATGCTATGGGTAAAAAATTGATGGGAAAGGAATTCGATGCGCTTTCTAATGTATCGATACGATGACTTAATTGCTGCGTGTCTTTAACTTCTTCAGAGGGCATTAACACATAGGAGTAAATTTAGTCGTATAAATTAAAACTGCTTAAAAGAAACAACGTTAAAATATTTTAGAAAGATAATTATTACAGAATTAGTAGTTATTACAAAAATAATTGCTTAAAAATATATAAATTACAAAAAAATAATGTATAAATTAATAAATATATAAATTACAAAAATAATTTTTAAAAATAATAATTACTAATTATTACAAAAATAATTTTTTTAAATAAAAATTACTAATTAATACAAAAATCATTTTTAAAAATAATAATTACTAATTATTACAAAAAAAGGCCTTCACAATAAAAATTAACTCTCCATTACATTTTGTTCAGAAAACATTTTATTCAGCTTTTTGTTCAATTTCAACATTTTATTTTAGTTTTCATAAACAACAAGAAATAAAATTTTAATTTTTAAATACTGCCTTCTTTTAAATCAAAGAAATAAGGTAACATATATATAATAATGAACTGCAAGCTCATTTAAAAATAATAATTATTAATTATTACAAAATAATTTAAAAAATATTAATTATTAATTATTGCAAAAATAATTCAAAAAATAATAATTACTAATTATTACAAAAAAAAAAAATCCTTTTTTTCTAACAAATTAACTCGCCTTATGTGATCGTAGACATCTAATTCAGTTTTTATTCAATATCAACATTTTATTTTAGTTTTCATAAACGCCAAAAAAAAAAAAAAAAAAAAAATTAAAAATTAATTTTTAAATACTATCTTTTTTAAAATCAAAGAATTAAGGTAACATTATAATAATAATGAACTGTAAGCTCATTTAAAAATAAAATTACTAATTATTGCAAAAAAAAATCCACAAAAATCCATATGTGAGTACTGAAAACATTTTAATTAGTTTTTATTCAATTTCAACTTTTTATTTTTTAGTTTTCATAAACAACAAAAAATAAAATTTTAATTTTTGAATACTATCTTTTTTTTTAAATCAAAGAATAATCAATAAAATAATAATAACCTGGAAGCAAATTTTTTTTATGAAATTCATCAAACGTATATAAAAAATATAAACTCTAAAACAAACTTCATCTAGATTACAAAATATCTAATAACAATTCAAAATAAAAAAAAAATACAAACAACAAAGCTACCGAAAGAGAAGTATACAAAATGGCGCCACACGCTGTGCCGTCGTTTTCCATTCATAAATTTTTAAAGAATAAAAAAAAAATTGGCGCCATCTGGTGGTGGAAGAATCTGGTTGCAATAAAAAATAAAGTTTTTATTTAATTTAAGCATAACTAATAAGAATTTTTCGTATTTTAATTGAATGCATGAATAAAAAATAATGTATTTAAAATATTGAACTTTTAATGTTGAATTTTTTTAAATTTTAGGAGAAGCAGCTAGGCAGCCATACAAATAAATATGTTATTTTATATTTAGAGAACAAAAAATGGCATTGCTTTATAAATATTACAAAATTAGACTGTATAGACTCTAGAATTTTACTAGTCTTTAAAAAGAAAAAAAAAACATTTTCATTTTCAAACATTTTTTTATATTATGAAGTAAATTGTATGAAATTGAATTTGTTGGTTTTGTGAAAATTATTGACCATAGTTTTTACGATATTAGTATAAATAACTTTCAATAATAAAGATAATTTATAAAACTGTTGTTTGGGAATAATAGAAGCAAATTATGACATGTTATATATTTACTCTGTAAAATATTAATGTAAATTATTGAAATTTCTAAATATGAAAGATAATATATTAAGAGTTCCTGGACAGTGTCCTATCCTTTTTGACTCTTCTAGCAGTATACGGGACAAAAATTAAGTATATTAGTGAATTATTATCTAACCCCAAAGGAAAAAGTCTAGTTGACTAGGAAAATCGGAGATGACTTGGAAAAATTGAGTGGAAAAACCCGCAAAGAGTCAGTTGCCAATTTTAGATTAAGAGCCGGACACGACTGCCTGACCGAAAATCTGGCCAAAATAGAGATTGTGAACTCTGACATATGTGTTTTTAAGTAAGACAAAGAAAATGAATAAGCCCATCTACTTGTTTGCTTCGGACAGAACTTCGGACTTACCATTGAATGGTGATGTGTGTACTCTTTACTGGAGGGCCAGAGGATATATGTCCTGATCACGCGAACTTTTTTTTATGGTGCTTTTAGCTTTTTTAATTTTATCCTTAGAACATTTAACTTATTTTTAATGCCTTTTGGTCTTTTTTTTATGTATGTCTGGTCTTTTTCTTTGTAATTTTTGATTTGTTTATATGTTCTTTTTGTTTCTACGATAAGTGGTCAAATTTGTATGGATTGAGTTTCAATAAAGCCATAGGCAACAACAACAATCATGTAAATTTCAAAGAATTTTAACAATGAATATTTATATTTAAAATAATTTTAAAAATCATTCATTTTTATACATTTCTAGACTTGTAGCTTATAACAGATAATAGCTTATTTAAACAGATTTGCTTATTAAAATACAATTAAGATTCAAATCGACTTGAAAACTGCTACAATTAATTGCACTAACTAATTCTGTTTTGCACCATTATTAAAAATGTTTTTAAAGATCTATTAATTTAGATCCTTATTTTGTTAGGGAAAGTCCTTTTAAAAAATTGCAGAAGATTCAAATTGACTTCAAAACTGCTACAATTAATTGCACTAAATAATTCCTGTTTTGCACCCTTATTAAAAAATGTTTTAAAAGATCTATTAATTAAATATCTATAAATATCTATCCTTATTTAATTAAGGTTAGACCTTTTAAATATTGCAGAAGATTCAAATCGACTTGAAAACCGCTACAATTAATTACACTAAATAATTCCTGTTTTTGCACCGTTATTAGAAAATGTTTTAAAATATCTATTAATTTAGATCCTTATTTAACTAGGGTAGAAGATTCAAATCGCCTTGAAAACTGCTACAATTAATTGCACTAAATAATTCCTGTTTTGCTTCATTTTTAAAGAATGTTTTAAAAGATCTATTAATTTAGATCCTAATTTACTTAGGGTAAGTCCTTTTAAATATTGCAGAAGATTCAAATTGACTTGAATACTGCTACAATTAATAACACTAAATAATTCTTGTTTTTCATCATTATTAAAAAATATTTTTAAAAGTCTATTAATTTGAATCCTTATTTAATTAGGGTAGAAGATTCAAATCGCCTTGAAAACTGTCATAATTAATTGTACTAAATAATTCCTGTTTTACGCCTTAAAAAATGTTTTTATAATCTATTAATTTGATCCTTATTTACTTAGGGTAAGTCCTTTTAAATAATGCAGAAGATTCAAATTGACTTGAATACTGCTACAATTAATAACACTAAATAATTCTTGTTTTTCATCATTATTAAAAAATATTTTTAAAAAGTCTATTAATTTAGATCCTTATTTAATTAAGGGTAGAAGATTCAAATCGACTTGAGAACTGCCATAATTAATTGTACTAAATAATTCCTGTTTTTTACGATTATTAAAAAATGTTTTAAAGATCTATTAATTTGATCCTTATTTGCTTAGGGTAAGTCCTTTTAAATATTGCAGAAGATTCAAATTGACTTGAATACTGCTACAATTAATAACACTAAATAATTCTTGTTTTTCATCATTATTAAAAAATATTTTTAAAAGTCTATTAATTTAGATCCTTATTTAATTAGGGTAGAAGATTCAAATCGCCTTGAATACTGTCATAATTAATTGTACTAAATAATTCCTGTTTTTACGCCTTAAAAAATGTTTTATAAGATCTATTAATTTGATCATTATTTACTTAGGGTAAGTCCTTTTAAATAATGCAGAAGATTCAAATTGACTTGAATACTGCTACAATTAATAACACTAAATAATTCTTGTTTTCATCATTATTAAAAAATATTTTAAAAGTCTATTAATTTAGATCCTTATTTAATTAGGGTAGAAGATTCAAATCGACTTGAAAACTGCCATAAATTAATTGTACTAAATAATTCCTGTTTTACATGATTGGCCAAAAATGTTTTAAAGATCTATTAATTTGATCCTTTATTTACTTAGGAGATGAGTCCTTTTAAATATTGCAGAAGATTCAAATTGACTTGAATACTGCTACAATTAATAACACTAAATAATTCTTGTTTTTCATCATTATTAAAAAATATTTTTAAAAAGTCTATTAATTTAGATCCTTATTTAGTGGGGTAGAAGATTCAAATCGACTTGAAAACTGCCATAATTAATTGTACTAAATAATTCCTGTTTTTACATATAAAAAATGTTTTATAAGATCTAAATTTGATCCTTATTTACTTAGGGTAAGTCCTTTTAAATAATGCAGAAGATTCAAATTGACTTGAATACTGCTACAATTAATAACACTAAATAATTCTTGTTTTCATCATTATTAAAAAATATTTTAAAAGTCTATTAATTTAGATCCTTATTTAATTAGGGTAGAGATTCAAATCGACTTGAAAACTGCCATAATTAATTGTACTAAATAATTCCTGTTTTTACACGATTATTAAAAAATGTTTTTAAAAAGATCTATTAATTTGATCCTTATTTACTTAGGGTAGAAGTCCTTTTAAATATTGCAGAAGATTCAAATTGACTTGAATACTGCCACAATTAATAACACTAAATAATTCTTGTTTTTTTCATCATTATTAAAAAATATTTTTAAAAAGTCTATTAATTTTTCAGATCCTTATTTAATTAGGTTAGAAGATTCAAATCGCCTTGAAAACTGCCATAATTAATTGTACTAAATAATTCCTGTTTTACGCCTTAAAAAATGTTTTATAAGATCTATTAATTTGATCCTTATTTACTTAGGGTAAGTCCTTTTAAATAATGCAGAAGATTCAAATTGACTTGAATACTGCTACAATTAATAACACTAAATAATTCTTGTTTTTTCATCATTATAAAAATATTTTAAAAAGTCTATTAATTTTAGATCCTTATTTAATTAGGTTAAGAAGATTCAAATCGCCTTGAAAACTGTCATAATTAATTGTACTAAATAAATTCCTGTTTTGCCAAAATGTTTTATAAGATCTATTAATTTGATCC